>JAVCKV010570393.1:0-10116 GCA_032274145.1 Herpochondria borealis | reverse complement strand
CACGCCACTCTACAGTACTCTAGAGAACGAGAGAGAGGGTTGTCATTGATGGCATCATGAAATTTCAAATTTGGCAAATTTGAGAACCAGCATTCACAAGACAGTAGCAAGACATAACGGTACCAGTAGCTCAAATTTGAAAATCCAACGATGCAGATCAAAAGTTCACAAAGTTCAATGCACCACGATGGGCATTCTAGCTACCATGAGCAAGCGGAGGCTTGTTGGCGTAACGCTGATTGCGCTAAGATCGACACCCCATGTTGTCGCCCAATCAGGTCCGAAACGATGGGCCAGTTCACCGGATAAGTCAATCGCTGTGAATCGCATTCACTCGGTGCTTCAGGAGCACGCTACCGGCACTGCTCCTGCTCCTCCCCAAGACGACACTGCGTCTCTATCACAACGGCTGTGTCGATACTATGCATTCTTGCCTCCATTGAAAACGACGGTTGACGAGCAACAACCGAGAGGTCAAGTACTCGAGCTACTCGCCTCGGATCTTGGCACACATCACGAGACCATTCGTGCGGCTGCCTTGAGTTATACAAGTTACACATCATCATCATCAGACGATGATGAGAGTGACACGCGACAGCACTATCAAACTCTTGAACAAGAGGTACGAGAAGCGTGTACACCACACTATGAACAACTCTTTGATGAAATTCTGTCAAACGATGCACAACGAGGGTTGCGCTTCTTGGTACAGCTTCGTCAGGACTTGTTGCAGTACAAACGACTACAACAGAGTCATGCACTTCAAAAACGGCTCTCTCAGCTTAACACGTCCCTTCATGCTCTCTTGTCTACATGGTTTAGTTCCGAAACATTGGAAATTCGTCGCATCACCTACGAGCACACGTCGGCGTCCATTCTGGAGCTGATTGCCACCAAGGAAGCTGTGCATCCTATTCACAGCTTGGATGACCTACGAACTCGATTGGGACCCGACAAGCGTGTATATTGCGCCTTTCATCCATGGTTGTCGGAGGAACCTCTAATCTTTGTGCACGTTGCCTTGAGACACGAAATTCCGCAAGGCATGTCCCAGGTGTTGAATGTCAATGACGACGCCACTCCGCCCACGGTAGCTTGCTTCTATTCCATTAGTGCCACACAACCAGGTCTGGCAGGAGTCGAACTCGGACATGTTCTGTTGAAAAAGGCGATGCAGAGATTACAGCAAGATCAGCCCGATTTGAAAACCTTTTGTACACTGTCACCTCTACCACGGTTTCGTTCCTGGCTCATTGATAAACTGCGACATCAACAACAAGAACAGCAAGGTGGTGGTACCTTTGTCGATGACGATTTCTTGACCCCAGATGATGCAGCTCTGTTGAAATCCGTCTTGAAGTGCAATGACAGTGATGGCACTGCAACGTTGCTGCAACACCTCTTGTCGGATTCCTGGAGTTTCATGGAGGACCCTCAAAATGGCCCTCTTGCACCACTGATTCTCAAGTGGGCTGCTAGGTACCTGCTTGTCGAAAAGCATCGCACCAAACCCCTCGATGGTGTTGCACGCTTTCATATACCCAATGGCTCCATTGTCCATCGATTGAATTACAATGCTGATTTGTCTCGCAAGGGCATTCATCAATCCTTGGGCGTCATGGTCAACTATCACTATCAATTGGAAACGCTCGAGGAGAATCGCAGAGCTCATGCCGTGGACCCCACCAGCATACCCGTGGAGGATCAAGTCAAGCAGTTATTGCTGGAAGTAGAAGATTAGTAAAAGAGAAATCGATGCCGAGATGATGGTGCTGCTCCATGCGAAATGTTTACGCTTGAGGTGTGTTAGAAATCCCGCTTAAATTATAACTCACTGTTCCAACGTCAGACAATACACAGTGCTGATTAGGCCGGGACCAAGCGCAGCAGTGCCAGTGATAAACTAAGCAGCAATGCGATGATGCACCGTACCAGCAGCAGGTCTGATGCACCGCAAGGTTCGCTCCGGATCCCAACGACTGGTTGAGTACTAAGAAGGCCCCTTCCAAAAAGTGCATTGTATTGCATATGTACGTTTACGTGCATACCGTACTACATAAGCTACTTAAAGAGTTGCTTAGTTCAAACTACTCTCTAGCTATAGAGCAGCTACAATGTACTGACTGTGTCAGTGCAGTGCAGTACAGTACCGTTGGTCTGGTCCACCTCCAACTATCCCTTAGGTACGTACAGATCGTACTCTCCTCTTCTACCCACAGCCGTTCTTCTGTTGCCCCGCCTGGCGTTGAGGAAGGCTAGGGCACGCTCGAACTGTGGAGCGCATAAACCATCCTGCTGTGTGGCACCAAGAATTGCTTGTCGGCTGAGCTCTTCGTCTAGAGTGTACATGTTTTCCAAGTCGTGATGGGGGTCCTTTGTAATAGAGCACAGTCCCTTATGAACCGTATTGATGCTGAATCCGTCAAGAGATATGGTCCGACCGCGTAGTAACTGTATGGCCAACTTTTGAAGCCCTTCGGAAAGAGTAGGCTTGACATAGAGAAGATCTTCTCTTGGAGGTACCTCCTGCAAGATGGTGGCTGTGAGATTTTTCACAACCCACGAGCAGTGGCGTTCCACGGCACGCTCCAAAATGTCCTTCTTACTGAGGTTCGGATTCTCGGTGGCGAGCTCACTGATTGCTGGAAATAATCCACCAAACAAACGGCCACGTCCTCCTAGCTTCCATAGCCCAGAAATCGTTTGCAAGTCAACATCCTGCACTCGGAGCAACTTGCCTAGTCCTTCCTGAATGTCCGAGTAGGACAGTATGGGAAAGTCATCAAAAACAGCTGGTGGAGGGCCTTCCCCAAGATCAACTGTACATGATCTCACCCAGTCATCTTGTATTGCTCTCCCCGCAAGAATCACAGGCTTCTCACATGTGCCTAATTCATGAATGAATGCAGCAGCTACGCCTCGTGTCTTCACGATGTTCCAAAGGGGGTGATTTTTGAACAGCTCATATGCACACTGCGCCCGTTCAAAAGCAACGAAGAAGTTGTCACAGGTACCGAGAATAGTCTCTTTGATGGAACCAATAGTTTCAGATGCGAGTTTCTTGAATACATCATATACCCTGAGCGTTTGCATGTGAAAATCATGAGTCAACTGATACACAAGCCACGGGAAGGGCTTTGCACCTTGGAGTTTTTGGAAGGCCCACATTACCACCAAGCGTGCACATATAAGACACTTGATGGCGTGCTCGCATTCTGCTTGTTGGCTCCTTGGAGTTTTGTGGCAATTTTCGATAATATCGGACAGATCATTTACCAAGGCAGCAAAGCTGCGGTCAAATCCTGCTGGGTTGCTGTTCAAATCTTCCTCCAAAGACGACGCCGTCAAGAGAACACACCAATGTGTTTTTGCAGCGTCAAAAATAGCAGTTGTCTTGCCAACACCACTCTTGCCTAGAAGGATGGCATGTTTGCCAGGGAAGTTGGTGAGGTGTTCACGAAGCTGTACGCCCACAGGCGACGGTTCGATGCGTAAGCGCATGTCTATGCGGTTGTTGGTGTGACCCAAATATTCTTTCGTAAGTGGTCCCAGTTTTGGAGCGTAGAAGGGAGAGTCCGGTACTTTCATCGTTGCAAAAGAGGCTTTGAATGTATCATAAACCACCTCAAGAATATTGTGGTCCTGACTTTGATCCAGTATCTCCACTCGAGAGATCAGCTTTTGCCGATTGTTTATCGCTGGGCTAACAGAATCTATACAGTAATGGACCAGAACAGGAAAAAGACGCATCAATACGAGTATGCAGTGTCGCACAAGCAACAACAACAACAACAACCAAAGTTGTAAAAAACTTACGTTCCATACAACGCAACTTACCATCATCTAGAGTCGTCGGTGTTGGTGTCACAGCCACAACGGTTTCATCGTCGTCTCTTGCCATTGTTGCGGTCCGTCGTTCGAGTAAGTAGTACGTGTAGTATTCGAGTTCAGTATAGTCAGTGTACGATGGTTGATCTTCAGATTTTCGGGTGTCTTCAGACTGTCCGATCTTCAGATTTTCGGGTGACGAGTATCGTTGATGGTGTGAGACATCGCCCGAATATATTCAATATGATCAAAAGGTAAATCGCAACGGGAAGAAGCCACCGGTTCCCAAATCCGTCATAGGAGGAGCGGCAGTACGAAAATCGTCGCTCGCCCGACTGGTAGTGCACATGTCTTCCACTTCCTCAGGATGATAGTTTCGTTCTTGGTAATACCACTGCCAAGGAGCATCCATTCCGACGAGATTGGTGGCAAACTCAACCAGCTCTACGTTTTCAGGCGTTCCATCCACAGGCTCGTCGTTGTGACGGAGCTGGGCGTACGATTCGTGTTCCGGATTTCCCAAGAGACAGTCCTGGTGCAGGCGAAACACAAGGTCACCAGGCTGCACAGGAAAGGCTGCTACGCCCCGAAAGATGAGAATCTCCACGGACGACCACAAGAGATTGAATTCACCAATGCCAATGGTTTCCATATCGACAATATTGAAGGTAGCATCGTTCAAGGATTGTTTCAAGGCCAGATCCGAAAAGATGGCATGCAAATTGTCGTCGAGATTGACTGATTCTGGCGCAAAAGGCCCAAACAGTTGCACGCCACCCTTGAATTCGTTCAGGCAAACGTGGGCGGCAATACTGTTTCGGTTGCTGCTGCTGCTTCCATTGTTGGGATATAATTTCAATCCGTAGCGTGCGGTGATAAATACGGGTTGACCGCCCGTATCAAAAGCATCCTGTGCTCTCCAGTATAGGTGTACAGTTAAAGGTTCCTCGTTATGGATAATTTGTGAGAGCACCTCGCGACCCACCGTTGGTTTCCAGGGTTGGTAGAGTACCATCTCCAATAGCTGCCACAAGTCCGTTCAAACTCATCGTATAGGCCCTTTAACTTGATGGCACTCGTCCGACCTATAGATCTAGCCAGCTCCTTCCACATGATATCTTCGGCAGCGTCGACATCGGCAATATCGTAGCATACTTTGAATACGGCATGACCTTCTTCCCGTATGGCAATGATATGCTGATCAATGAGTTGGGATTCGGCTTCGGTCAAGGGTTGGTCTACCTCCTTTGCGCTACAGCACCGGGACGTCCGTCGTCCACTGCTGTTCTAAATCGAAGAGAAAGAACAACAACATGAAACAAAAGACCACAACGCTACAAGACCAGGATTAACACACCTAGAGAGCGACTTTCAATACAGAGATAGATGGCAAACATTAGCATGATTTAAGAACTTTATCAAGTTTCTGTAATCTCATGCTCTGCATCATGCCTTGCAATATACTTCCGTGTGCACTGCATGCAGGCACACTGCAGGTACCTCTCTCAGGTCAGCCCGTTAAAGCTCTTCTAACATAATAATTATCTACTACTGAGGTCATACTCTCACCTACTGAGGCGGCATTCGTGCAATGAACAGCGGACCCGCCACAAGAATAGTCGTGGAAAGCAACTTGATGACAACATGCAACGATGGCCCAGCTGTGTCCTTGAACGGATCTCCGACAGTATCACCTGTAATGGAAGCCTTGTGCGCTTCTGAATTCTTGCCCCCAAAGTTGCCCATCTCAATGTACTTTTTGGCATTGTCCCACGCACCGCCCGTCGTGTCGAGGAAGAGTGCCATGAGAATCCCAGTCACGGTGCCAAACATGAGGTAGGACGCCAGCACTTCGGCACCCAGCAAGGGACGGTTGGACGATTCGCCCACGAACCGAAACACGAGGCCGACAATCACGGGTGTCACGACGCACACGAGGCCGGGGAATCGCATCTCTCGCAAGGCGGCATTGGTCACCAGAGCCACGCATCGCTCGTAGTCAGGTTTGGCCTTGTACGTCATGATATCTGGATTCTCTTCGAACTGACGGCGCACTTCCAACACAACTTCATGAGCCGTCCGACCGACAGCAGAAATCGCAAGTCCAGTAAAGTAGAAGATGATCATGCTTCCGATCAGGCCTCCCACGAGCACTTCTGGAGTCGCAATGTCGACAGACTTGAATGAAAGTCCCGAGAACTCGGAAAACTCATCCATGAAAGCTCCAAATAGCAAAAAGCAAGCCATGGAGGCAGACCCGATGGAATATCCCTTGGTAATGGCCTTTGTGACGTTACCAGCAGCATCCAACCGATCGCAGACATCTCTCACTCCCTCGGGCTGCATACTCATTTCGGCGATACCACCGGCATTGTCTGCAATCGGACCGTAATTGTTCATGGAAAGAATGTACACGGCGCTGGAGAGCATACCCATCGTAGCCACTGCGGTTCCAAAGAGTCCAGAGTTGCGTCCATCACCAATTCCAGTACTGACACCCAAATGATAGGCCAGGAGGACCGCGACGGCAACTGCGATTGTAGGGATGAATGTCGCCTTCAGTCCCACACTGATTCCGACGATAATGTTGGTTCCGTGGCCTGTTGTACTCGCTTCTGAGATACTCTGTACAGGATAGTAGTCATAATCGGTGTAGTACTGGGTAGAGAGTACAATGATGTAGGCACAAATCATGCCCACGATACCGCACAAGAAGTACTTGAAGGCTGAACCAGGATGATTGGGGTCCTCCAGCAACCATGCCGTGATGATGTAGAATCCAAAAATGGACAAAGCGAGGGCGACACGATATCCCTTTTGCAACTGTTTCATGGGATTGCTATCGGCCGAGTCTCTCGTGACACCGACAAAGGCAATACCAATCGACGAGACAATGATATCCATGGCGTGCACCACGAGTGGAAACATGAGAAACTTGTTGGCCACGTGAGTCTCCATGCCCGTCTCGGTCGCGAGCGTCGAACCCAAAATCATGGCTCCAATAATCTCCGCCGCGACCGACTCAAAGACATCGGCCGACGATCCGACACAGTCGCCCACCATGTCTCCCACCAAATCTGCAATTGTGGCTGGGTTGCGAGGATCATCTTCGGGAATGTTCTGTTCAATTTTCCCCACCAAATCGGCACCGACATCGGCTGCCTTGGTGTAAATACCACCACCGAGTTGCATAAAGAGTGCGACAAAGGAGGCACCAAAGCCGTATCCCACCAAGAGCATGGGAATATCTACTGGATTCAGCCGTGAGTTGGCACCCACTGCAAAGGTGAGGTTGAGGACAGTAAACAACCCAGTTACACCCGTAATACAGAGTGTCAGGTTGAGCACTGCCGAAAAGGCTCCACCACGGAAGCAAATCACTAGCGCCTCTCCATAGGATCGTCGAGCAGCCGAAGCCACGCGAATGTTGCTTTGTGCTGCTACCCACATGCTGACATAGCCAGCCACGGCGGAACAAACAGCTCCTGCCACGAAACCAATGGCAGCCACGATTCCCAAGACTGAATTGCCCAGAACCGCCACGCCGGTAGGTTCCGCACTGTGAGGACGAAACTGGTAGGAAATCACAATCAACACCGCCAAGGGTAAGGCAAACTTGGCAATGGCCTGGTGTGGGGTAAAAGGGGTGAGCATAATGGTGTAGACACAGTACGCAGGTCATGTGTACAGCAATAATAATTGCCAACTACTGTAACTCACCGAGTATTGCACCTTGAGGAATCCAGAAGCACCTTCTCGAATGGGGTCCGACACTTGCCTCATTTCATTGGTTCCATCATCACACTGCAAGACAACGCGACTTAACCACAAGCTCGCAATGGCTCCAAACGAACAACTCGAAAAGACCAACAAGAGAACGCACCATTCAATCGATAGCATGGGCATAAGAATGGCTGTTCCGATAAAGAGAACGAGCCCGTACATCCTTAAGAGATTGGGAGATTGACGAGATAGAGCAGAGTAGTAACGAGACTTGATGCGGGGTCCCTTGCCTTTGCCAGAGACATCCAAAGAGATTTCCATTTGAGAAGCAGAGGAGGGAGCTGTTGACGCGGGCGTTCGCACGAGCGGCACAGACACCTGTCCTCCTTCAATGTCATCATGCGCGTTGTTAACGAGAGTCATGCTGGGCGACTTGTAGTAAGGGCTGGGGGCACCTCGGCGCATCGAATGGGGGTATGCCTTACGAAGAGAAGATGCTTCTTCTTCGCTAGCTAGAGAGGGAGGAGGAAGAGACGAGATATGAGATATAGGCTACAACACGCGGATACAAAGAAGAAAGTGATGACCCTCGACAAAGATTCTCGCTTCTGCTGTCACACAGATACTTTTTTCTCGTAGCAGCAACGGTGCTGTAGAATCTCGTAGTTTGTTTACGTAGCGATGTACCGTCTTATACTTACTGACGGAAAAGTTGACACCATATCTTTCGTTGAGATGGGAGTGAATGATTCCCATTTTTCTTCCTTTGATCCCACAATGCAATCGTTGCTGTTGTCGTCGCTGCTCCTTCGTCTTTTATTCACATCCTGTGTAACAGCAGGATCCGTCTATGTCAAGCTCCCAGACATTCCAGGGGAGGTAGTTACCAAAGGATTTCCAGATGATGGTGTCAAAGCAATCGAGGTGCTGAGTTTTGGTGGTCTTGAAATCAGGGATGATGGCGGTGAAACGGGCGGTGAACTTCGTACTCTCAACATCACCAAGCGTGTCGATCAATCGAGTCCATTGCTCTTTCTCGCTGGGGCGTCCGGGAACAGTGTCAACTCGGGGGGACCATGTGAAATTTGCATCGTCCACAAGAGGAGAACAGATCCTAACGCAGTGCTCGCCTTGACGGACTGCGATATTCTCTATGAACTCGAGCGTGTCTTTGTGACATCCTACAAGCAGTCCTCCAGTGGAGGTCAGGGAGATGATAACCCAACCGAAGAAGTGGCCTTTTACTACAACAAGATTGCTTTCACCTACAAGCCTGGTACGCCAGATGTCGTCTCTGCAGGGTGGAATGTTCGACGTGACAGAATATGGACCGACCATAATACTCATGATCCTGGTGTCGCTCGAAAGAAGTAAGTCTCTTGCCGCTACCATGTATTTCTTCATTAGTTGCTGTTATACAAAGAACACTAAACTCACCATGCTTTGACTGAATGTTCAGCATCATGTCTCCGATTCGCGCCCAAACTCCCTAAGAGCACAGGATCAAGATTGCTACTCCAGTATGGAGCAGTTGAAGAAGAGGGTGTCCGCGCCGAAAACTTGGGTACAGAAGTTTCTTGAATGGGAGTACAGTACACAACAGCAAAGCTCACAGCTAGCTCTCACCCTGAATTTATATTGATAAAAAAGTTGACAATGCCATTCACAAGTGCACATACACAGCTGCCACGCATCCGAAGCAACAAACAACAACACGAGCAACCTCTAGCACTGTAAATTGTGGCAAGCCGCCTTGGTCTGTCAATTCCGAAAAGGACTCCTAACAAAATATACTGAGCAATGTGTTGACAGCAGACCATCTACTACACACACAGTCTCTAGAGTCTTCGTACGTGAATGAACAGCTTCACTTCACGCAGTCAGATCACGAGACGGAAACCTTTCATGCCCTTCGTACTCGAAGCTCAAAGCAGTTTTCTGTCGGAGTTGATCTACGATCAAATTCAGACACGCAGGCATCTATCTTAACACTAAAATCTATATAAAGCAAAAGGGCATGTGTACCAAAACACGACAATCGCCCCATGAGAGCACGAAGAAGCTGTCTCTCCTACCAAGAAGAGCGATCGTTGGCTCTTGATGCAACCCGGCTAGCAATCTCATCACACATGTCGTTCGCCACAACAACCTCTCCGTATCTGGGATCGAATAGGTCAAGTAATCCGCAATATCCAGACCTTTTCATATTTTCCAGCTGCTTGCATTGTTCGCCCTCAAGATACCATTCCACTGCCAGCTTGGCATAGCCCTTTCCAAATTCAGCGGCCCACATGCGCCCGTTAGCGCTTCCCTCGGAGCAAGTCAATATGCAAACTTTCAACTGCTGCTGCTTCTTGGGAGCAAACAAACGCGAGAGGCTTTGTCCCATGTTTGCCGCCACCTGCTCGGCCAGTGCCACACGGTTTGGCCTGTCGGCATCTCTTTCACGCAGCTGGATTCTGATCATCACGTTCTCATTACGACAAATCCTTGTTACATTTGTTGTCGTTTTTAATTTTGTAGTAGTTGTAGTAGTATTGGGGTTGATTTGGGGGTTCACTTCCG
>JAVCKV010570360.1:0-10119 GCA_032274145.1 Herpochondria borealis | reverse complement strand
ATACTTGAGAGAGGCATGCAATTGATGTTCATACTTAGAAGATTTGTTGCTACCACATCTTTGAAGGAGCGAACATGATTTCTAAGTATCTCTGCGCATGATTGTTGGGTATTCTTATTTTCATGTATGCTTTGCTCAGTAACAACAATTTAATGTAGTTTGGTATATAAATTTTGCACGGTGGTCAACGCAGCAGTATTTCCGAGACCAAGCGTGGTGTCCAGTACCGAAAAAACAGGGGAACAAATATCCATATTACGACAGAACGTGCCATCCATCACACTTTTCAATCCATATTTTTTATATACTCCATCTTCCTGGCCTTCATGATCGTGAAGACTTAAGTTTCACTCCGGGAATTTCGAAATACATGTCGGTGTGGTGCGGCGTGGTAGCTCACTCCCGTCGCGCGCACACAAGGAATCAGAGCGGTAGAGATTAATGCGGGGTGGGATACCGGCGCTAACGGGGACGTCGGAAACGTGTGGTTGAACGGGTTTCGTCGCTCGGCGTAGGGTTAGTCCACTCTGAACCGCTGGCAACCACCCCAAAAAACATAAAAAGGAGGAAAGAAGGAAAAAAAGGAGGTCAAAGACGGGAAAAAGGCTTTACTTGGGGTAGCTCAGACGTGCTACCAAGGTACCTTCTTGATTATACCTTCTTGATACCTCTGCTCCCAACCCCGGTGCGATCCAGGCTGCTTATGTAGCGGCTGAGGCCGCGCCCAAGTCGGAGCTCGTGGCCAAAAATCGGCCCAAGGGGCAAAAACAGCTAAACATAACTACACATAGACATTACAGTAGCTAACCTGACATTAGATGCCTTAACTAGACGACCTCAATAGGGCAACCAACCCTATCACAACCCATCATCATGATATCCCCATCTGTCGACAGGTCTACCCAGCCCAGCCAATCAGCTCACGTAACACCCGGAGTGCCAAAGTGACGAAGTGTCGGGCTACGCACGGCGTACTGTACGCTGTAACTACTCACGCCGCTGAGTGGCGAAGTGGCGGAGTGGAGGAGTGGCGAAGGAATTTCCTGTGCCGTGGGTAGCTCATACGTGTATGATCCGACGTTGGGGGTGCGCCGCCCCCTTATCGCCGTACCACAGTCGGCTTCGGAGAGTTAACCATTCAAAATACGCATGATAATATTTTTCGTGGAACCCCCGCTCACCGGACCAACCATATCAGCGCATTGGGCGATAAAATACTCGAAGGTAGTGTTTTTCAATATCTTGGACACCCCTAGATGAAGATTGTGTAAAACTTCAACTTCGTTATTCATTCACTGTGTATCGCAAGGTGAAAAAAGTGGACTATTCTCCAGAAAGGACTTCCACGTCTGCAAAGATCCGGACCAAAATGATTCAAAAAGAGCACGATGAATATCTCCGCAATGCTCAACAGAGGTGTTCTCGATGGTAGATTCAAGAAGTGGTCTGGTTACTTTCAAAGTCCTCATAATACGGGTGCCATGCTCTCCAAAATTCTTCGTACATCGACGAAATCTGAACGCAGTTCTCTCCCAACTTTTCACAGCAGATAATACTTTCGCCTCGAGTAGATCACAAAAGCATGAGAAAAAGACGGGAAAACAACGAACGTAACTGTTGCTAAATGTCCTCGCCGCGAAACCGGTGGTCGCAACGTCCTCCAATGATTGTAAATTTCTCTCAATGACTTTATGTAACAACCCGTTCCGGATTTCACGTTCTTTGACATCATTAGGTATGATATTCAAAGCATCATCCCAGTCGTTTGCAACATAAATAACTATGGGCAAGAAACCATTGCCTTTCCTGCCAGTCCTAATAAAACAATTGACAAAGTCAGGTGGAAAGTTTAGTAACACAACATGTGCCGGATAACCACAAAACTCGATACATCAAGACTAGTAGCTGTCTTGTCAGTAAATATATGTAATAACCCAACAATTCTACTGAGGTTGTGTGAATTTGAAGACAATGTTTCGTTCCAGGTCCCCCCATCACACGACATCACCTCCTCTTCCAAATACTGCTTGATACGCTGTAAATTAGACGTGTAAATATAATAAAATTGTTCCAAACCTATACCATGTCCTTTATAACAGGCTTATATTTGCTTACGAAGGTCAATAGACTACGTCAGAAAAATACACAATGCTTATCCATGTTCCATATGGACTCCTGAAATCGTCTTTTTAGTACCCATGCTGTTCCATCGCATTAAACGCATACTTTCTCTAACGACGACAAAGTTTTGAGACACATTTAAATCCACTACACACTTTTTTCAAACCTGCCGACTCCTCACGAAAAACACTAAGTAACATGTCCATCTCATCATTGCTCAGTTTCCCAGATATACGACAGAACAGGTCAATATTTCCCGGTTCCCAAACATTGGCGCCAATGACGAACAGCCTGATTAAGCATCATTCTGATCTCTTGGTTCATGATTATCAAAAACATTCTTCCGTCACAATCCTGCGAAGCGCAGAGGGACCATTAATAACTTCTTTAGATGACATGATAGTATATCGCGGTCGACTGTGTCATACGATAGATGATAGAGCTCAACATTAAGCCAAGGACACAAGATTTCATTCCTCTTGAGAGAGAAACTACTATTGAATGCAGCAGTATATCCAAGAAAGCGACAAAGAAACGTACGATCCGTAGCGAGTGAGTTTTTTTCTTTAGGTCTGATTCTTGAAGACTACCTTAGTTCGCATGCACGTGAAATTCCGGGATACAAAAAATTTAGTAATATGACCCATTAATTAATACATCGACAATACCCTGGCATGTTACCCTTAATCCTTGAAGTAATTGAACACTGGCCAAATTATATTACATACACTTACGGAATAGATGGCTCGGAAATAGATTCATTGTTGACCTTCCAATCATATTTCAATACGATTACCAATTCCTCCGTGTAGAAGAAATAAAAAAGTATTCGGAACGTGAAAACAAACCCTTTCCCATCTTTTTGATTTAGTATTATCCAATTCAATAAATAACATGCCCGTATATATGGAAAAACTGAGAAAATTAGATCCCCACGAAGAACCACCAATTTGAAACAAACGTAGACAAGAATGAAGATTATGGCAATCATGCAGGGTCCTCACATATTGTTTGAATAAGTAAAGCTCGAAATTGTCATCGCAAAGTATGTCGATAATGTCGATAATGTCGGTAACCGTCTTTGGCCCAACTTGCATATCAAAACTGTTCAGAGATCCAGCCAGGGAAGCAACCAGACGCCCAGATTGGTTGAAAGACACATATAATTTTCAGAACGGCTGGGAGACGCCACGGGCCCTTGCGGGCTGCTCTCTGCAAGGCGCCCAACGACAGAAGCATGTGGGTTTGTATATAAATCCTTCACAGAGGAAGAAATCCTACGCACATAGTATTGTTAATAATGAAAGGGTTGTTGACTGGCACAAGAAGAAGGGAGAAGGCAAAGGAGAAGAAGAATTTAGATGAAAGACTCAATGGAAATTCATAGCTTGCACGAACGACAGCAGTACATGTATTTTTAATTCATATTTAAATTTGGCATGAAAAGGAATTGGAAAAAGCCGGAAAAGCCAGGTTATTACTAGCATTACATCACCCACCCCAAAATCGTGCTCTCAAGGACTCGGAGGCCTCGTACCAAATTCCAGTATTCCGAGAGCGAAGAATACTTGATGTCCAGAAATATAGTGTGACTCATCATTGGCGTAATATTATTTAGATCTCATTTTTGGGATCAAGATTGGCGAGTATTCCAAAAATTTTCTTTCTAACAATTCTATAAAGACCGCCACATCTCCAAAACTTCCGACACTGCCGTGCCCACACAACTGTGCATATTTACATCCAATGCGTCTTCCCGAACAAAAGGTAAGTCAACATGCCCCACTGCCACAAATGAAATCGCTTCCGTGCTCACTCAACTGCGCACCTCACCGTTCTATGCGTCCTCAAGAAGGAAATTTAAGTCAACATGCGGTTTCATTTATCCTTTTAACTGGCACCCTCCGTTCATGATTTTCCTACCAAACCACCTCTACCTTACATCCTTCCTTTATAAGGCAATGCGAAAACAAAATTCTTTCGCGTAGCCCGTACAGAGGAAACCTGTACGATACCAACAACATTCAGTACAGCTTCATTTGTACCACTGAACTACTAAACATACAACTTGTTCCGAACTTTCATGTCAATTTTTGCACAGGATTACATAGCGGTGGAATGCAGAGGCGGGGAATTTTTCTGGTCAGGGCGATATATTTCTCGTTTAGTGCTTTCGAGCCTGCTTCTCCTAATTGCTTGAAGATGTGGCGAGAAGCAGCCTCATCAACACCTTGCATATGAGACATTACTTTTTTTTCTGCACTACAACAGGGAAACGTTGAAGACGTTCCGGACAGCGTGGACACATCGTCGTAGAGGGCGATTTATCCTTTTGCATCATAAAAGTCATATCGTTAGTTTCCTAGTCGTAGCGTACGAATAAATTGCAATAAAAAGAGGCGTGTAAGCCCCAATGGTCATGGACAGTGACGCAAAAACTACACAAAATCGCCACAAACGACCGTCGCCGCAACCCGTCATAGAACCCCGCATATGACGAGTTTTACATGCGTACGATCTGGAACAAATTTCGGATGCCAGGGATCCAGGAAACTGTTTTGGCCATGCAAGTTTTCCTCAAAGAAAAACATCTGCAATAACTTCTAAACCTGGACTTCCGTCTGGAAATTTAACTTCCAGAAAAAAGCTCCAATTTGAAATTATTTCCGAGTTTCGAACATCCAGACAAACTTCCACGGATGAAAATAACTTTGGATGCATATAATCCAAAGCAATATCCAGGTCTCGTAAGCCATGACAGAATCCATACGTCCAAAAAAGATTCCAAGTTCTTGAACCAAATTCAGATGTGAAAATTTTTAATTTTCTACCAAAATCTCATGTTCTGGAATCTGGAAGTCTTCCTGAATTTAAAGTATCCAAACCAGTGCAGTCATCCTGGAATTATATATGGATGAAAAATTCCATCATAGCTTTCATGCAAGGGAGGACTTACATTGATGAAAATCATCCAGAAAAACTTCCAGAACTTGGAAGTGATTGGGGTGTATTTCTTTCAGAAAAACCTCCAACTCTGGACGCCGAGTGAAAGACTTTGGTATTTTTCTTTGCAAATTTACAGAAATCCTTCCAAACATTTAGAAAAAATCGTGTTTATGGACACATACTTAGCAACAGAAAAATATATTATAGTGTCACGAACTGTATCGAATACAGACGAAATTTTATTCTTCTAATTTAATTTAACAACTTCCATTTGAAACCGTTCCTTTCAAAATGTTATCTTGCTTGAAGAGCTTCTTTTATTCAATAATTTTTTTTAGTTTTCGACTAAGTTGCGATGGTTGCGGGTCCTCGGGCAGTGGCAGCGCATTATTTTGGAATAAAAAATTGCGGGGTTCGACCCCCCATGATGTATTCCCATTTTCTTTCAACCTCGAACAAGCATTTACTAATTCTTTGAACAGAAAACAATTGTCTGCTAGCATTCGCCTGTACTTTACCATTACTAAGTTAGTGTTGCCATTGCTCCCTCACAGATGATGTCGTGCCAGGGCAATGCTTTCCATCCTTTCTTAACCAGTTCTTTGCTACTAACCCTCTTTTATACCTCTACACTATAAATCCGCCTCTCAGGTCTTCCCCGATGAAAAAACACTTAACCAGAACCAAATAAATATCAAACAACCACTAAGGGACCCTGTTCACGAGTTTTAACGTTACATGGACTTCGTCGAGTGTAAAAGTATAAATAATTTACAGAAGGACACATGATTCTTCCGCTTTGCGTCTAATTATTCTTAAGGAGAACTTCTATGTTAATAGCATGATGATGCATTTGATAAGAGTATTTTGTGGGGTTATTTTGGACAGAGGTGGCCAACTTTGATCGATTGCTTGACTTCTTTTTGAAATTTCAATAACAAGAAAGGATTAGAAGCTAGTGACCTCCAACTGCCGATGGAACTCTGCAACGCACCACAGAAACCACAATAAAAACAAAAAACTTTTATTCATCCTTGAAGTACGCTTATAAAAGCTTCATTATTGAAAAAGCAGATGATGAATTCATGACCTGCTCTTTCAATGATGAATCTCTGCATAAGAGTTTAATAAACGGAACCACTCTAGACTCAGGCTCCACCGAAGCCATTGAACTCCTGAATATTTGTCGTGCTTTTTCAAAACAGTACAGGCTTAAAATCACCAATCTTAATGTACGAATCCGTCATTTCCATCGTAATTTTCCCTGAATTATTTGGATCTTACGGGAGAAAATCAACCATAATAGAAAAATTAAAGTTATGAGTTTCACTACAGTGGTAATGCAGTTGAGCTTTTATTCAAGACCATGCATCGCTGAGTAATACATTATGGAGTTTTCTCGTCGCATTAAGAGCATCTCTATTCCTGCATTGCGTTGTAAATGTTTTATAAATATATAATTAATTTGGCATGTTTATAGGACTCTGTGTAGAAAAAAATAGTTACGAGAGGTGAGGCACCTGTTTGACCTCTTTTTTTTAATGGCATGTACTACCAAAATGTCTATCATATAGTATTATTCCGAGCCTGGAATATTATATTACAAAACTTTGCCAAATACACAACAAAGTGTCGAAAGGAAAAATATAGTGGTTGATAAATGTAGCCTTCTCGTATGTAACATAATGCGATCTTCAAGATTGCACACAAAAGGTGTAACAGACATGCCGCTGAGTTGTCGGTACCGTGTTGAACCAGGCTCTAGGGTCCACTCCGTAGAGAGAGATGATATTTTTATTAACGCGGACCGGTCGGTTCTATCATAAATTGAAACTATCATGATATTTGCGTCCAAGAGTAGTGAAGGCTCGCTGCGTTGCGTCTTTCATAGCATTCTCATATAACTCCACTCGCGTGGTGTTTCCTTGCATTCGCTGTCGCATTTTGTCGCATCGCACTATCGTGTTGCATCGACCCTGGCATTATATGATAATTACCGGGGGTCCTTTGGAGAGCAGGTGGTGCAGTATTAAAAAGCAGACGAGAGAAAGGAGGTAGAATGTTGATAACATCTAGTGCAAGGGGATTTACCGGCAGAGGGATGTCCTCTTCGGTAACCATAACCTTCCACGGCCCTTTGCACATAGTTACCTTGACGCAGCGCTACTACTCCCCTCATACGATCCTACTCCAGAAATTTATCCAACACAAGGCCGTGATCTCATTGCTTCTAGTACAGCGCGTGGTGTAACATCTCTTGCCAAATCGCCAAAAGGGATGTCTTAAGAAGCCTCAAATAAGGAATAGAAGAAGTGCAACTGTGGGGGCGCTACGCTCTGTATTTATTATGAGATTTTTATATTCTCTATTTGACTCTGTATTTACGGCCCCTTTTGCAGAGTCGGATAGAGAATAGCGCTTTTTACTATTTTTTTAACATTGGTTCCTGAACCAAGGAAAATATTGCGCGACCACGGCGCTCAGGGCGCTTGTCTTGGCACGTGGTATGTACGTATCCGGCATCTGTTCGCGCATACACGAGCACGGCACAGGGTCCTGCGATCGTACTTTGTGCGCTGCTGAAAGGCAACCTGACCACGGTGCGAACGTTTATGTAATCGAAACCGTCTTCTGGCGGCGGTTCCTACATCCACTTTCATGCTGAAGAGATCGTCCTTCGTCGTGTGTCCTGGAACGTGGTGAATCGACACCCCCGTACATTGGGTAGAAAATTAGCGAAAGTGATTGTAAATAATTGGCTGTCGTGAGTTGGGAGTGAAAAGTGGGTTCCGGCGGCGTGTGAAAACTACGGAGTAAAAAATAGATGGCTAAGATTAGTTGGGAGTCAAAATTCTGACCAAAGCAATGGCGCAATCCACTGCACGTACCGACGTATGCACTGATAGGACCATCGCCGGCGTCGGATAGGTGTGAAAGGGGCAGCGCTTCCTCGGAGGGGTTCAGTTTATCGCTTTAACCCTCACCCACGCGTTACGGCGCTTGTAGATCTGAACAAAAAGGTTAATTTTTTTTAAAGTAATTGGAAAATACACCGGAAATAGAGAAACGTGCACCATACTCACAGCATCAAGCATGTGGGGCAGAAATTGATCCGATTTGAATCAGCTCACTGGGAGCGCCACCGGACGACGCACCAGTTTTTGGAAAGACCTTCGTGCTCACTCACCATCAGCACAGATCCGCTGGTAAGGGTAGCGCTCTCCATCCTGCTGCGCCTGTATTCTCCTTCCGCGGCGTGCCCTCGACCTCCCTTGCGACTCTCCCGGCTCTTTAATCCCGTCGCGCACAGCTCTCTCCTCGCGCTCCGCCTCGCCCCTCTCCGGCCCTTCGCCTCGCCCCGTCGAGTTGCGCCTCCACCCCCCTCCCCCTACTGCATCGCGCCTCGATCCTTTCTCGCGCCCACCCCGCTCCCTCCTCGTGCTACCCCTAGCTCCTCCTTCGTTCTGCGCCTCGCCCCACCTCACGTGGCTACGCATACTTCTCTACCTCGGCCTAGGCCTCTCGCCCCACTTCGGCCTCGGGCTTCTGCACCGTCTTTTCCGCTTCCCGCTGCGTTGACCGTATGATTCTCGTTATGCATCGCCGTTGGAATTCCGCTGCACCTTTGAATCGGCCTCCAGCCGCACCTTGGCGTCGAACTACCGCCGCCAATCGTCCTCGGCCTTCTGCTCCGCCTCGGCCTCCATTTACTGCTACGCCTCGGCCTTCCGCTCCTCTTCGGCTTCGGCCTTCCGCTCCGTCTCGGCTTCAGCCTTCTGCTACCTCTCTGCCTACGATTTCCATTTCGCCTCGGTCTCCAATTCCCGTTCCACTTCGTTCTCTGCGAGGCCCACAGCCCGTCCTCATTCTCGACCTCTGACGCGCTCCCCGCCCGACCGCCACCGCGGACATCACGCCGGCGTCTGCCTGGCTCTCCGCCCGCCTACAAACGCGGAAATTTCTCCGGTGTCTTCCTCGCTCTCCGCACCCGTATCATCTTAGAAAAAACCTTGCTACCAGCCCGGCCACCACCCTGACCACTACCCCAAACTTTGCCTTTTTTCGTTTGCAGAAGGACCTGACCACATAATCGCAAGTATACTTCAAGCGTATGCAAAGATGCAGAAAAAGCTTATGCAGAGGGCGGACAATATTTGTGAGAAGGACGTGGTGTTCTACATGGAATGTTGTAGACATCAACTTCAAAACTTGAGCACGCGAGTGCATTGGGATGAGGCGGTGGAATTGGTCGTGAATGGGCGGGCTTAGTTGTAAGAAACAGAGTTCGGCGAGTGGATGGAGGAAAATCTTATGGCGGCGAGCATCGCAGGTATGAACTTCGAAGATTCAGTTCTAGCTGTCCCGGGTGTGTGTATGCGAACAAAATGGTTCATATAGGTTCATGCATGAGAAGGAAACTGGAACCCCCTGCAGCGGCACCGATATAAATGGTGAGATATTTCAAGAGAGAGTTGGTGGATCGCAGCAGGGCAATCGTTCTTATACCAATAACAGAAGGACGGCACTGGGGGCTACTTGGGATTCAAGCCCTGAAAGGAAAATAAATTGTGGACAGGGCCGTCATGTAGTGGCGTTACTCTTTGAGGAAGCTTTTGGGTGGAAGTGGTTACGATCGAGCCATGCAGCTTTGTCTGCAAAGGGCGCGTAAATGTTGTGACACTTCTGGGATGGGCCACGAACAAGATGATATGAACGGGTGGAGTCAGGAAGGGATGGTTTCCAAAACAGGATGGATGGATTTGCGGACTGTTCTTGATAGCGCAGATGCGTGAGTACTTGAGAATCAGTGACTTCATTCCAAAGATGGATCTCCGCAAGTACGATGCTGGTAAGCTGGAAAGGATGCTGTACAGGTTCACTGGAGCCCTCTTGTGTGTTGTCCTTCTTCACCTCCACTATTTGGGAACAACATGTGGTCACTTTGACATCCTGCAAACCCTGATGATGCAACTGAAAATGAAGAAGGGGGAAAATAAGATTCGTGAGGAAATCAACCGGAGACAATGTCATCGACCTGGATAAGCAAGACAA
>JAVCKV010570349.1:0-10119 GCA_032274145.1 Herpochondria borealis | reverse complement strand
GAAGGATGAGCAGCAATGGGCCAGATATCCGAGCGGAGACTCGGAGGCCATCGATCTGCCCTTCTGTCCTTTCCGTCACGCGTTACGCGTACACATCCGTCCTAAACCGTCTACCCCCACTGCGTTCCAGCATTTCCATAGGCATTTGGAATATCTCTGACGTCTTATCAGCAACTTGTACGATCCCTGCAAAGATCTAGACCGTCCCATAAATATAGATAGCCGGATCCAGCCTTCTAAGGCCAGGAAGGATAACACGTCGTTTTCAGTCTCAAACCGAGTACATCCACACGCAAACCGCAAGAAATGCAGAAGACCAGGTTATCAAGCTCATGAAAAGGCGTGGCTGTCATAATATATTATTCACCTCGCCAAATCCGCGAGTTCATCAATGACTATATAAACGAGGCCAAAATCGTGCTCAATTTTATCAAGGGCCTGTTGAACCGCTCAGGGGCTAAAGATTTCCTCGACAGTCGTTTTCAGGAGGTAATTGACGAATATACAAGAACTAATATACTCGCGTTGGTCCATAGTTTCGTCAAGCGGAATGCGACTCACCATTCCCAAGCTTACGGGAAGTTCCAGAACTAGCTTTCAGAGATGAAGCACCCTCACCAGCCTACTTATAACAATACTCGACTAGGTGGCACCACAGCTCGCCCGAAGACCATTATTCGAGTAGCTCGTCGAGGAAGAAGCCTAAAAGGTCGAAGAATAATATAAATGGCAAGCACTCGTCCTCTTCTGATTCCTCTTCCTGTAAATATTCTACTATTTACTCGGGGAAAAAGAAGTGTTTTCGTTCGTCATAGTTCTCTTTTTGTCGTCGAAATCTTCCAGTTGTGACCGGAAATCGGAAGACGCGTCGACCGCACCGACGAATGGAGAGAAAAAAGACGAGAAGCAGGCAAAAAGGGGGAAATACGACTAAAAAAGGCGAATAAGGATGATGATGAGATGAAGAAGGAAAAAATATTCTGGCCTCTCAATGCGGTAACATTTTTATTCAAGTCGGCGGTTAACTATGGTACCTACCATTTTCGTGATAATTCAACTGAAAATGGAGGCAAGAAATATTCGCAAGTACCGAAATTCCGCCTGCGAGCGGACGTCAACATGCAAAGTTTAACATTCCATGCATCCGACCCGGTGACTACAATCAACTTCTTGCATAGTTTCAAAGAATCCCGCAACGCAAACGCCAAAAACGAGGCTTCGTTGAATGAACTATTTTAATAATATATAAAGCCTGCCCGAAGCGCGCAGTGCGCAAGGCTTTGAACTCGAGTGGTCTTACCCGGAGAGAAGTCAAGAAAGACAGAAAGTATCACAAGGTATCGACTAACTTGCGTGGTACAACTCCTTCTAAGGAAATATGTGACCGATGAACTGCTTTTTAATGCGCATGCGACTCTGACCAACTAAAAAAAGGCAAAAGACATGCATGCCGTTACATACGAACAATGTTTGTATGAAAAAGCAGAGCGTGCCGGCGCCGATTTACGGGAATATACTCTAAAAGAAGTTTCGATGAACTGATTGCGTCTGTCTATCAGAGGCTATGTTCGTAGTCACCTGTACCGAGAACCAGACCGTTTCTTGAAATAAATCGCCCGCTATGACGAGAACGTCAAATACATGCGGTCGACTCTAATCGGTACCACGAATACTGCATACTCCAAGAGGAATAATTAGACCGTAAAGGACCCCGGTCAGTTTTAGAATATTCGGCGCGGTGGACAAAAGCCTCACAAGACGGTACTGTAGGCGAAAAAATTACTCGAAGATCTCAGCTGACCGCTCCCTTCAACTTGCGTGTTCTCAAAATCACCTATCTGTAGCAGCACGTTTCCAAGTTGCCAAAGATCAATGGCTTAAGCCTTTTTCATAAATGCCCGTCATGGGCACGGGTTAAATCCAGGGCTTGGTATTTTCCCCCCTATGATAAGCCGCTGTCCAACAAAATGACACTGATAGCCCGCGATGACATGTAAATAAACCCTTTTAGTGCTGCGTGGAGCTCACCTGAAGCAGCACACGAAAGGGTGGGGCGTGGTAGAGCTAGAACGGAGTAACAGGTCGTGGCGATGATTGGGATAGCGTGCACGTAGGGCAGGGCGTAGTTTCGTCGCTCCTGCGTTTTGTGCCTCCGCGCAGCTTTGCTACAGACCAAGCCCACAGGAAGATGAAAATTAAGGAAATAAAAGGAAAAAAGAAGACAAGATGGAAAAATGGCTTTATTTAGAGGGTAGAATTCTCTACCGCCGTTCATGCCCTCTCCAACCCCAACCCGACGCCGCCCAGCCAGCTTATGTCGCAGCTTGGCAAGCGCCTAAGGTGGGGCATTTAGTAACCAAAAACCCTTCAGATAGGGTATTTTCACCTAACTGTGAGCCTAACATACAACTGTAGCACCCAATAAACAAACCACCCAACCCGACCAATCTGGAGCCACGACAATCCAGAGTGGAAGAGTAGAAAAGTGGCGGAATCCTTACAGTCACCATAGTGTGCCCGGCCCAAGTTGCGGAGTGGAGAATTAGCAGCCGATTTCTACAACCCTAGTTGGCCGTACACGTGTCGAGTTTTCCAACCTCGGTGCGCGGCTCCCTTTGCGCAGTACTGCAACACTTACCGACCATTGTATGTATTATTTAACAATCTTATGACCACTGTAGTGAACTTCCACAAAATTCCGCATGTGCTTTTGTTCATGTAAGAGTTTTCATAGAGTTCAGAAATCCCATAGACCCCTTCGATCAAAATCTTGGAAACCAGAGACGGTGTTCAAGCTAAGCAGGAAAGGAAGATCCAAGAGCCCACAGGAAATACGTAAGGGCCGCAGAAAGGAAAAATAAACGGAGACATAAAGGACAAAACTGTCCACTGGGCCGATCAGGCGAATCGAAAGGAAGCGGAGAAAGAAAACTGGCGCGAAAAAGTCCGTCTGGGCACGAAGCTTAAAGGCTTTCAGGACTGGATGAAAAGTCTACTTAATCCTTAGCAGTCGGTTTGTAGTTTCCAATACGGAAGTGACAGATCGACAGAGCATCATATCGACTTGATGCCAATATCTCGATCAGTCCATCAGGTCTCATACCTAGCCGGAACAACCCATTGCAGGTTGCAACGGAAGAAGAAAAAGGCTTTGTTAGACAAGCGATTCATACAGCCAGCCGTCTCTAAATGAACGTCCCTAATAGTCTTTTCCTCGAAACCAGACAGCTCACCCAGATTCTACGTGGACTATAGAAGACTAAATGCTATGAATGAAAGAGACTCGTATAAAATTCTAAGCATGAGTGAATGCGTAGAAGCTCTATGCGACGGAACTGTTTTCTTAAAAATATAATTTAAATAAAGCTATTGAAAGATTTCAATGACTGAAAGAGACGAAGAAAAGACGGTATGTACGTCGCACAGTGGTATCTTTAGGTTCACGAAAATGTTGTGTATATTCAAACGGTCGCAATGAGACGCGACAAAGCGATTACATACTAGAACGCGAGACGCGCACATGTTTAGTCGAACCTACTGTATTATAAATAGAGCAGAACTAAAGTAGTAGGGGTAGTCCCTATTTAAAAAGACGTAATTATAATGCCTTCCATACCACAATATTCTAAGCCAGCTACTTTGTAGCTGGGTATTAGTTACGAGACGAGCTAACATGGATTAGCCCCAGGGAGCGAGGTAAGGGAATAGTCCGCCGTGACGGAATTAAACCCCGTAATTACAGTAATTCCATTTAGCTACCTAGTCGTCTCAATAGCATGAGTCAGGTAGGTTATATCATACTACAATCTCTGCACTGGCGGACTGTGGAATTGCAATGCAAAGTGCTTTCTTCAAATGGTGAATTCTGGGGTCATGTAAGTACACAGTGGAGTGTGTCTTTCAATAGATTCACCGATGGTACATGTACTCGTCCCATACACTGGAACTGTATTCATATTTCCTTCAACCAACCCGACAACTTAATGGTTAATATCGTGCACTGTATGAGTACCAACCATTGAAACGAACAATATAGGAGTATGTAGAAAAGATCATAATTTGACTACATTACACATTATGTTTTATGTAACTGTCATATTAAACGGGGATGCAGTACAATACATGACAATATTCTGTATGAGACAGTATCTATTTTTGAAACACGAAATATATCTTCACTACGATAAGCGGATATTCCTTGATAGTGAAATATCTTTCCAGTATCAATCCTCAAACCTTTCTTTATCGCACGGAAAACATTGCATGGGATATGCAAGCACTTTCCGTTGAAAATAAGAGTTAATTTTAGAACTCATATTTAAATAGTCAACAGATACTACGAAAACATAATCTTGTATGATTTTCAATACTTTCCATTGTACTAATTATTAATTATATCTTACAAAACTTATTCTGTCATTATCGTAATACCTTCTTTGTACCGTAATGGAATATTTTGCATACATTTGTGCAGTGTTCCTGCATCACGTAAGAATACCAATGGAACACAAGAAAATATCGCGTACATGTTACTTGGAATAGTATGGATTCCATATGAAGAAATGTAACACACAGTAGAAGTATGTTTGTCAGAATATAAAACAATCGTAAGCATCATTGATTCCAAACATCCGGAATTTATTATATACGGTACAAGGGACATTGTAATTTAGTTATAGGAAGAACATGTGAAGCTGTTCAAAAAAGTAATATATTTTATTCCCATAATTTTCTGTGTAATCGCTGTGTAATGTCACATCAAACAAATACATGCAAAAGAAATACGCTATAGATACCCTTTACGTACAAGTGTTGAAGAGAGCGGAAAAAAGGTCAATAGGTTACAGCCGGTGTGTCTACTGCAAAGGCAGTGTGATACAAATGAAGTGGTTCTTGCATAACAAAGATAATTAACGTTTCGCTGATTATGGATGCTATACGCAGCTACGATTAGCACCATGAAGCGTACTTCTTTGCGCAACTCTTTGATATCTTCAAGTCATTCTTCTGCAATTGAAAGAAAACGGTAGCTCCCCGCATCAGCTGGTTACAAAAAACATGCGTTCAGGTCTGAACTTGCGTGAAATGATCCAGACTTTGACCCGTTCAGGTGCAACAATTTTTTTGTCTGGAAAATCCGTTCCCTGATTAGTTCGGGCCACGATGAAGTTAATTGCAGAAAAACTCTGTCATGCACTTATACTTCACGGGCACTTTGGCGCTCGAAATGAAGAATCAATGCTCCCTTCTCATAGGTGCCTTTGGCAATTGTTTCTGGGTTTTGATTTTGAGGTTGTGAGAGTAGATGCTCGAGCTCGAGTTTACAATCTGTTCTAACACTACAACTTATATGCCTACTACTCCGAGTATAATATGACGTTTAGTGTAACCATTGAGTAAAAACTATTCTTCAATAAACGGCCTAGAACAGCTGAGGAGCTTTTAATAAATTCTGCAGATAAAAAAGTTATTGAATTTTTAAAACATCCGGTTGAGTATTGCTGTAGGATTACCGTTTTAAGTTCATTTGTCATCGTATTTACAAGTGTATTGTTTCCACCTGGACTGTCCGCCTTGTTCGCATGCGACAGCTAGATCCTACTAGTACACGATTGAATCAAGCCATAAGTCTGGCGCAGTGAAAACGAGTGGTGAATCAATTCCCACACTGTGATAATGGAGCTGCTTGCCGCGGAACACGGCAACTGTCTAGAACCCAATACCGCTGGGGGTATCAGCGCCAATCATCGTATTATGGCTGCGTTTTCGCTTAGTTTGCATACAAGGAATGTCGATGGCCATCGCATGTGATGCCTGTGTCACGAAACGGCGCAATATGCGGTTTTGCATCCTGTGGAAGTCCCAAACAACCTTGGCGATGTTGAAAATGCGCGCCGGATAGATTAAACGATAGAGCTGCAGCAATTCCTTGCATTTTGTTTGGCTACTTGTTTGCTTGTAGGAGAGAAATTTGGATGTGCGAAAGCAGGAGAAGATCCGGGGCTGGTGCGACCACTGGGGGGAGAAATTGTTTCTGATGATATTCCGCTGTTCTCGCGCGATGATGTGGATGGCTCGATAACTGGAAAGGCTACATCAGCGCTGACCCTGACGCCGGGATCATCGAAAGGCAATAACGCCTCACTACGCGAAGCAGACAAGTATGCGACGGTGGGGGCAACAAGAAAAGCGAGGTGACTGCACAAAACAGATCGATATGGATGGGACGGGCGGGCGGACTTGCCGGCGAGGCCGGGACGCGTTTATGTCCTTGCGTTGGTATGGGGCTGAATAACGTGGCAAAGCCCTTAGGTGGGGTAAAAGAGGCGACCGGCAGCGCCGATGAAACCGGTAAATCAAGAACTAATGACTTCAACGCTGGTGTTGGTGTTGCCTTTGGTTCTTGAAGAAGCTCGATTGTGGGCGATAATGAGCTGGTCAATGGTACGCTTCACGAGACTATGTGCACGCTTTGCTTTGAACATATGCGTAAAATCATGTGCTCGGTCGTAGTATGCGACGGCGGAAGCAGGCTCAGGATTTCATCAAGGAAAGGGGATACGGTTTTGTAGGAAGGTCGCTGAGTGTGCGTTACATAGTGATGGGCAAGTAGGTCGGGGTCGACGTCGAGGGTGGAGTGACTCATTGCTACAGGTGGTGCGATGCTGCTTCTTGGTGCTACAGTGATAGCATCTTTCTGTGGTTGTCTCCGCGCCGCCCGCGTGCTTCTCACAGACGCTGTGCCTGTGACCCCATGCCCATCTCTGGTATGATCTTCCTTAGTTCGCAAGCCCGTATTGTGTCAACATACCACCTCTCTGCGTCACTTTGCTCCAGACACCCTCATCAGTTCTACAACTAAACATAACCTCGGTGGAAGCTCTTGAATACATTACTACAAAATGAGATATAATAGAACAAGTCTGGCTACGTGTAAAAAGAAGTCTTATGAACTGGTGCCTTGAAAGGTTTATTTAGAAGACTAATAGATTCTATAGACCAATCCTTTACAGTAGTGTAGTGGATAGGATTAACAGTTCGAAAGCTAATAAAAAAAGACTGACGTGTCCGTAAAACACGGGTGGAAGTTCTGTGGGACAGGTCGGACGGGCCGGTAGCAAAGGGGCGGTATAGACGGGACGGAGGGCGAAGGCGCCCACGACCGGCGCTAAAAGCCGGCCTCAGACGGCGTGGCGAAGAACGGACGCAGAAGGAAGAAGGGCGGAACACGACGGGCTCAAAAGGGGGTCGGAGGCACACAACGGGCGCGAAAAGGCGGACGGAGGAGAACGACGGTCTCAGAAGGGGATAGCGGCAAACAATGGTCGCGAAAGGGGGAACTAGGTAGCACGACGGGCAGGGAAGGGGGTTAACTGGAGTCACCATATCACACTTACTAGATGCTCTAGGACGGGGGAACAGGGAGGTTCAACGGACGCACGGCGCTTTACCACGCGGAACGAATATAGGAAGGTAAGTTGCTATAATTGTACGCGCGCGCATATAAAGCGAGGAGCGCGACCTACAGAGCAGAAAGAAATAAAACTACTCTTGTCCTCGCCCGACTACATTCGATACTGCACAATATGGCTTATATATTGTGATGCTCTTATCACCATAATATATTCGTATAATATTAGGAAAACATTCTCCAAAGTAAAGAAATCATTCTATTACAAGCCCTAACGTAAATAGTACGTACATATATATTTTAGAATCACACCCACCAACAAAGACGCATATGAACAAGAATAGTGCTACAAGAGCACTGCAGTTCGATTAGGTAGCAGGTGATCATGTGCAATGGGCCTTATGGGGTTTTACGACTGCACCTAACGAAGGCACGGGATAAACGATACTTTTAAGGATATAGAGTTGACTGTAGAGCTACTAATTGAGAGTACTAGGCGTTCTGCGATGTAACAATGGGGAAAAAAGACTCCCTGGTGATGAGACGACAAGTTGGATGTTGGTAAAGACAAGAAGGTTGCATTTGCTGGCGCACAAGGACAGGGGACGAGGCTCGCACTGGAGTCGGGAAGCAAAGACGGATCACAACGTGCACACGAGTTGTGAGACAGAAAGAGGGTTTTATACGAGGTTCTTGGCGCGCGAGAAATTTATCTGGAGTAGAGGGAATTATCCCACCTCCTGGCGACAGAAAACGGAAGGGAAGCTCTCATAAGCGTGAAGAAAGGGACTTGTAAGACGTGGCACTCGACACGCGAAGCACGGCTCGAATGGAAAGGGGTGTCGCAATCGCAAGTGACAAGGGACCGGTAATATTAGACGTGGCGCTTGGCTCGCGAGGCACGGAGAAGGTACACGGTCGCAATCGCTGATGAAAGTAATGAAACGTAAAAAAACGCTTCCATGCGTTTCGGACAGGGGCCGACCGTGAACCCACTAGAAATGGTAGGGGAAGCTGAAGGGGGTCGGAACATGAAAAACCCGAACACGGCGCTATTCTCGCAAAGGAAAAAGAGCTTCGAAATATGGTGTGAATTATTCAACGGTCCAGATGAGACGCGATAATGCGCTTACATACTAAAGCGCGAGAGGAGCACACTTGTAGCCTACCCAACTGCCCTACAGATAGAGCAGAACTAATATAGTAGCGGTAGACACTATATAAAAAAACGTAATTATAATGTCTAGTATGTCACAGTGTGCTAAGCCAGCTACTGTACTGCTGGTTATGAGTTACGAGACGGGCTAATATGGGTTATCCCCGAGGAGGCAAATATAGAAAAATCCGTCCCAACGAAATTAAGTCCATTAGTTTAATGAATATAATTTAGAGACCTGGCCGGCTCAACGACATTACTCAAGTAGGCTGTATTTTACTACAAGTATTTACGTACATGTATTTATGGACGTTTCATCAAAACATTCTAAGAGCATGTATATCGCATGGTAGAATTTATTGCACGAAATAAGTATAATCGAGCAATAAAGAAACCCGAATAGATCACCGCTAACCTACAAAGCGCTCAATTCGAGATTACTTTTTAATGTGTGGAACAAGTGGCTCCGTCGCCGCTTCGCGGCGATTTCGAGAGCTCGCTGTCCGCGTTAGTTAAATAAGCAGCGACTTATTAGGCTATTATGCAGCCCTTAGAAACTGCTTCACAACAGAAGTAACATTTGATTCAATTTTTTTAAAGCATTCATCAATCATGCAAAGTTTGCTTATCATACTCTAGCGAATGGCCTCAGGATACACTACATTAATTGTCTTATTGTCTCTGTGCCTTGCGATCACGGAATGTTTGCCTGGATGGGTCGCTCTTTACAGTGCAACCTAGAGCTGACCATGTGTAAAGCACGCATCCCTAAATTACAGCCCGAGCTCCCCTCCAAATGACGAACCTTGTGAGTTGTTCGTAGTCAGGCTGAACCAGACACGCACAGGGAACTGAACAAGCTTGGAGCATTCTATGGGGAACCTTCCATCCTCTGGCGAACACGGCATCTTTCGATGAGACAGAATCTTCCCAGCATGCACACCTTTGATAAACTTGAGAACTAGAAGTGAGATCGTCATCAGTACCACCTGATAGCGTGCCCCGTTTTCCATGGCCTTTTGCGAAGTTGAGATTGCGCAATAGCATCACGATAAAGTTCTTCTTGAGCTTAATGTGGTGGTTCAAAAGAGCAGACCGGGCTGTGAGACTGCTGAGAAGTTCCACTGGGTACGAAAGCTTAGCAGCAGAACCCGTTGGATTGAAGTCAACCTCGGCCGGAATTTGTTGACCGGTATTGTCTCCATTCACTCCGCTACCTTTTTGCGCAGGCTAGATCTTATCTGGATCTGGTGCTTCTTATTGGATCTCAGCAACATATAGCTCTGCAGGCTGGATCTCATCGTCGTCTTGGGCCGCATTTACAGTAACGTTTTGATCTTTTTCTGTCTGTTTTTGCCGTACGCCACCCCCTTCCACCTCTGCATACTACAAGTTGAGGGGATGTTTGCTGTCTTCTGAATTCACCTAGTCTTGTCTCTTGTCACGCAATGTTCTCCTGGAATCATTGCACCGAAGATCACATTGATTTCTTCGAGATGGACGTTCTTCGTCGTGATCACAGCTCTGTTCGATATCCACTCAGTGTCCGCGT
>JAVCKV010570338.1:0-10120 GCA_032274145.1 Herpochondria borealis | reverse complement strand
TGTTTTTGTAAAAGATCATATTAATCTCCAACCTGAGAATCCATTACGTGGGGTAAATGATGAAAGACTTGGGCCACGTTTTCCTGATATGCTTAAAACTTATGATCGTTCTTTAAATGCTCAAGCATTGGAGATTGCTCGTCAAAATAATATTGTTGCGCATGAAGGAGTTTATGTTGCATTACAAGGACCTAATTTAGAAACACCTGCGGAGTATGGTTATTTAAATCGAATTGGTGGAGATCTAGTTGGAATGTCAACGGTACCTGAAGTGATTGTGGCTCGACATATGGGATTGCCTATTTTTGTTTTATCTGTTGTTTCTAACAAATGTTTTCCAATAGAAGAGATTACAGAAACGACTGTCGAGGAAGTAATCGAAATGGCAAATGAAGTTCAGCCTAAGATGAGTTTAATTGTAAAAGGAATGTTGGAAAGATTTTAAAATGATGGTTTGATTGTTTCGCTTCGCTATTGTTTGACTGTTAGCTTCGCTATTGTTTGACTGTTATACGCTAACGTAAATTAATCAAACTGATAAATTTTTGTAGTAACAATTAAACAGTCAAACAATAGCACAGCGAGCGAAGCGAAACAATTTTAAAACTCTCCTCGAAGAGAAACAATGAAGTTACGACCTGCCGCACTTACACCTGATGCAAATGGTAAATAGTGAGTATCTAAAATATTTTCTACTGCAAAATTTAAAGCCATTCGATCATTAAATTTATACGAAGAATAAAAATTATAAGTCGTCCAGCCTAGAGTTCCAACTCCAGGAATCGCTTCATCTTCATTATCAGAAGACCCATCAGGTCCATATTCACTTAAAGGCTTTGCAGCATTATATCTTATCACTCCTTCCATCTTAAATTTGTTTGTTTGAAAAGTCAAACTCGTTCTTCCGTACATGGGAGGAATATGTGCTAAAGGCTGTTCCAAAGTATCTAAGACACTTCGACCTTTTACAAAATTAATACTTGAAGCGAATTGTAAGTTTTTATTAAAATCAAAAACTACATTTCCAGAAAAACCTGTAATGTAGGCACTATTAGCATTGATATTTTTTTGTACATCCTTAAATTCATCTTCTGCCACAAGTACCGAATCACCCATAAAAGTTGCATTTCTTCGAATAATAGCATCTTCCAGATGAGTATAAAAACCAGTTGCACTTATCTTGTACATTCCTTTTTCTTTGGTCTTCCCGAATGTTTTACCCACAGTAATTTCACCATTCAATGCTTTCTCCGGCTCTAACTCTATATTGGGGACTAGAATGTCTCCATCCTTAACTCTGATTTTTGCAAAATCATCAATATTAGGAGATCGAAAAGCGGATGCACCGAGTAAGTTTAATTGCCATCCATTTTTAGAATTAAAAGTCAATCCTGTCGCCCAAGTCAAATCATTGTTACTAGTTTTCACTCCATGAGTTACAAATGTATCTGGCCATTCAATTAAGTCATCCTCTTTGTATTGCGCAAATAACTCTACCATTGAATATCGTAATCCTGCAGTAAAATTAATCGTTGAATCTCGATTTCTCCGCCTATAGTTTAAGTATGCGCCACCTGTAGACATCGAACTATTATCACTTGGATAACGGGTGTATTCTCTGTCATTGATTGCACCCGTTCTTACATTGGCATTCCCTGCTGTAGAAAAGACCTTGTTATGAGATAGGTCAACTCCATATGAAATTAAGTTCTTATTATTTTCATCTAAGCCTTTTTCAAAGTCTGTTGTAAATGAAAAAACATGAACATCTTCTTTATTAAAAGTACGATGACTACTATAATATTTTCTCTTAAAACGATCTTCATCAATTCGTTGATAAGCACCTATGATCGTTGCTTTATCATACAAACCTCTTGACTTTAAAAGTTTAGTTTTAAACGAAGCTAAAAACCGATTTTGAGGGCCGTAATACCATTCCGCCCATTTCAAATCTTTTGCTTCACTTATCGTATCATTCAACATATCATATCGAGGTACATCACTTGAAGTAGAATATTGCACATTGAAAATAAAATACAATTCCTCAGACGGTTGGTATTTTATTTTTTGTAAAAAATCTAATTGACTGTATGCTGTTCCTCTTTGAACATTAGGATCAGCATTTTGAATTCTCTGATCTACATTTTCCAATCGAGAAATATAAAAATACCTTTTTCCCAATTCAGGATACTCTGCTGGTCGGTTTGCGCCAGCTCTAAGATCTTCATAATCTGCATAGGTAACACTTGTTACCGATCCCCAGTTTTGAGTCGCATAATCAAAATCTACATGAATAGATTTTTCCATATTTGCAGAAGCAAATCTTGTACTTGCATTCGTTTTAAGTTCGTAATCTTTATCGTAGTTAAATAAAACTTTAGGATCACGTGTACGGAAATGTACTACCCCTCCTAATGCGTCACTACCATAAATCAAAGAACCTGGCCCGTAGATTACTTCGGCTTGCTCCAAAACTGAATTATCAATCGTAATTGAATTTTGAATATGACCTTCTCGGTAGATGGCATTATTCATTCTAACCCCATCCACAACTAATAAAACTTTGTTGGCTTCAAATCCTCGAATGACTGGACTTCCTCCTCCCATCTGAGATTTTTGAATATAAACATCTGCTTGATTTCCCAAAACATCCGCAGAGGTTTGAGAATTTGTAAATGCAATTTTGTCTTTGGAAATTCTATCGGTAATATATGGAATTTCATCTTCAGAAACATCTTGTCTTCCAAGAACTACAATCTCTCCTATAATATTACTAGACTCCACCATTCTGACTTTTCCATTCAATTTTCTAATCTGATGAAAAGGATATTTTATTGTTTCATAACCGACGTAAGAGAAATTGACGACCTCATGATGTTGAATACTTTCCAAAGTAATATTTCCATCAATATCCGTTGACCCTGTGTATTCCATGTCATCTGTAAATACATTTACGCCAATTAACGGTTCTCCCGTTTTATTGTCAATAACAGTTATCTTGAATGATGATAAATCAATGGAAAATGCTTGTACAGATTGGGAAAACCCAATTAGGAGAAAAAACACAGCCCATATAGTTATATAGAAATGGACGGTTTTGATAGGATATTTAGAAAGTGATTCTTCCACAAGTGTTTTTAACTTTTGGGGAGTTTTATGCTGAATGTAGTTCCCTCGTTTAATTGAGAAGATTTTACAAAAATCTTGCCAGAGTGGTAACTTTCAATGATTCGTTTGGCAAGCGAGAGACCTAAACCCCAACCTCTCTTTTTAGTGGAATAACCTGGTTGAAAAACAGTTTTTAATTTATTGGATGGGATACCTTTTCCCGTATCAGAAATTTCAATATTTATAAACCCCTTGTCATCAGATACTTTGGCCGAAATTTCTCCTTTCCCATCCATTGCATCCAATGCATTTCGCAATAAATTTTCGATGACCCAATTGAACAATGGAGCATTCATTTGAGCAAAAAGAGGCGTTCTTTCTGTGCCTGGAAAATCAAAAGAAACTTTGCGCGGCGCACGACGCTGCATGTAATTTCTCATATTTTCGAGCTCTTCGTAGATATTTGTTTTCTTTAATTCTGGGATCGCTCCAATTTTAGAAAAACGATCTGCGATTAGATTTAATCTTCCTACATCATTATTCAATTCATCTAAAACTTCTGCCGTTTCTTCATTGCCTTCATGAAGAAATCGAAGATGTTCAATCCATGCTACGATTGCCGTAATTGGAGTTCCTAGTTGGTGAGCTGTTTCTTTTGCCATCCCTACCCAAACTTGATTTTGTTCTGAGCGACGGGCAGAGCTAAAACTGAAATATCCGAAGGCCACAAAGGCTGCAATTAATGCGAGTTGAACAAATGGAAAGTAGGTCAGCATTTTAAGCGTGGTAGAATCTTCATAGTAAACTAGATTTCCTTCCCCACCGTCAACCGGAGGGTAAATATCTTTTATTTTCTCAAATCTTTTCCGTAAATATGTTGTATCAGAATCTTCATTTTCCCCATAATTTCTTCCACTCTGAATAATCCCTGTATCTTCTACCAAAATCAATGGGATCGTTGTATTTGATGTTGTTATTTTTTGTTGAAAAGTTACATCGCAATCTTGGTTTGTTTCATTTTGCAAGCTATTAATGGCTTGAGCCCAAATCTCTACTTTCTTTCTTTCCTCTTCTGCCAAACTATTTGCTACAGTAGTTGTATAAATCAAAGATGCTGACAAAATAAGTATTGCCATCACAACCAAATAAATTTTCCAATTTGATTTTTCTTGATAAATATCCATATGAGGGTTTTAGTGATAAACTGTTGCCATCTTCTATAAAAGTCCAAAATAAAAAGTTCCTATGGACTTTTTAGAATAAGCTTAATAAAAAGACGGAAAAATCATCTCTGATATTTTCTGAGAACTAAGTTTTATTGAATTAATATTAGATAAATATAGATGTGTTTTTCTCGAAATTTATTTCAGAGTTGCTTTTCACCTACTCCATCTTTGCACCGAGAACATCACAAATAGAATTTTTAATTCATTATTTTTTCACACTAAATATCAAAAGCATGAAATCAATTCTTCAAATTACTTTAATAACGCTTATCTCATTTTTATTTTTTCCAAAAACTAAAGCTCAGAATTTTTCTAATCAACCAACTCTTGCTGTTTTAAGTATTGATTCAAAAGGACTGACTTTGGAACCTCAACAGTTAGGAAATATCACTCGAACAGAAATTAGTAAACTCAATCGCTACCAAGTCATGGATCGATATGATGTAGACTATGTGATCGAAAAGAATCAATTTTCTATTGACAATTGTTATGGCAAAATATGTATGGTCGAGGCTGGGAAAATTTTGAAAACCGAAAAGATGATTACAGGTAGTGCCGAAGTTTTGGGTGAATCAATTGTGATTACACTTCGACTGATTGATGTAGCCACCGAGAGTATTGAAAAAACTCAAATTATGGAATTTCTCAACCTGCGTGGACAGATCCAAACAATGATCGGAATTACGGTCAAAAAAATGTTTGAAGAAACAGTAGATGAAAATCTAATGAGTAAGTTGACTAAAAAATTTGATTACGAAAGTGCTGTCAATTTTCCTGAAGTAGATCGACTTAATTTGAGTGGACCACGGATGGGTTTTACCGCATTTACAGGAGAGTTGAGTTCTATTTATTCTGATCCAACAAGTGCAGGTGGATTTGATGCATTCCCTTTGATGTTTCAATTTGGATATCAGTTTGAAGTGAAATATTTGAACCAAGGGGATTTTCAAGCACTCTTTGAAATCATTCCAATTATCACAGGTTTGGATCAAGGAAAATTTATTCCAAGTATTTCTATTTTAAATGGAATGCGAAGCAATCGAACAGGTTGGGAATTTGCATTTGGTCCAGTTCTATATGGCGTAAAAAAAGCGGAAGGATATTATGATGATGAAAATATTTGGCATTTGAAAAATGAATGGAATGTTACCAATCCCGATGAAGATAATCCTTTTGAAGTTAAGGATAGATTGGATAGTCGAGGTGATCTTACTTATGAATCAGGGTTTCTTTTTGCAGTAGGAAAAACTTTTAAATCTGGTCGATTAAATATTCCTGTGAATGGCTTTTTTATTCCAAATAAATTAGGTCATCGGTTTTGAATCTCAATGGGATTTAATGCCAATCGATTTAAATAAAGAAAGATCGCTTCGCTTTGAGAGGTGAGACCGTGCGCTGCGCTTACTGAGAGACCGCTTCGCTGTGAGACTGACGAAAAATCGTAGAAAAAAATCGTCAGTCTCACAGCGAAGCGTTCTCACAGAGAGCGAAGCGAACGATCTCAACTCTCACAGCGAAGCGGTCTCAAAAAAAAACTATGACCAACCGTCAAACATCATTATCAGCAAATATCGTCGCCTTCTGCCGTTACCTTCGACAGAACAATTTCTCTGTAACTATTGCCGAAGAAAAAGATGCATTGACGGCCATGAGTATTCTCGAACCCTACGATTCCTCTGACTCTCTTCAACTTTGTTTACAAACTGCACTTTGCCGCAGTCCTCAACAACTCTTCCTTTTTCCAAAATTATATCAAACCTACTGGCGGGAACTTGACCGCGCCGTCGATAGCAAAATCAAAGAAGAAACAGAAGAAAAACCTACTCCTACAAAAGTCAGTCAATCGCAACGCCCTCCAAGTATTCATGAAATAAAAAACTGGTTACACGGTAATAAAAAAACGGAAGAGACTGAAGTCGCTACTTATTCTACTATTGATGTTTTTGGAAAAAATAGTATTCCCTCTTTTGAAGAAAAAGAGATGCGGGAGATATTTCGTTTGGTAAAAAAATTGGTAGAGAAAATTGCCAATCGCCGAAGTCGTAGATTCCAATCTACTCAAAAACGGGAGCAATTGGATTTGAAAAAAACAATCCGTAAAAGCATTACTAGAGGTGCGGATATTTCTGAGCTATTTTATAAAAAAAAGAAAAAGGAAAATTTAAAAGTAGTTTTAATTTGTGATGTGAGTCGCTCGATGGAAATGTATAGTCGGTTTTTTATTCAGTTTATGTTTGCTTTTCAGAAGTTATTTCCCAAGGTAAAGACTTTTGTTTTTAGTACTTCTTTGCATCCTGTTTCGGAGGAGTTGAGTAAAAAATCATTGAATCAATCTTTGGAAAAAATAATTAGCAAAGTCAATAATTGGTCTGGTGGAACAAAGATTGGAGCATCATTGGAAGAGTTCACTCAACAATATGCACACCGAAATTTGACTTCTATAACCTTGACGATTATTTTAAGTGATGGATGGGATACTGGTGATGTGGACTTGATTGAGAAAAATATGAAAATTATTCATCGGAAATCATTGCAGGTGCTTTGGCTAAATCCATTGGCAGGAAGCGACAATTGGAAACCTGAGGTGCAAGGGATGAAAGCAGCATTGCCTTATGTAGATGCGATGTTACCTTTTTGTAATATTGAAAGTTTGAGAAATGTGCTACGTAGTTCAGTTCTTAGGAAATAAGTAAATTTAACCACATATGGCATATTAAGAGTAGCACTAAGTTATTCGATCTAATGTGCCTTATGTGTCCCTCCTAATATGCCATATGTGGTTAACAAAAAAAACTAGCAATAACCTAATCCCACTTAATTGGAATAAGCACTTTGAAAAATCGAACTATACTATAAACTATCATCGCTCCCATTATGATCTTCACCACCGCTCCTTTCCAAAAAGGATATAATCCATATTCCAACGCTTTTTCAAAACCATATAAATAGGTCAAGTGTCCAATTCCAAAAATTAATATTACTACCGTTCCCATCGCCATTGCTCCCAAACAAATCCAGAAATTTTTATTTTTTACCGATTCACTTATTAGCCCTATTATATAAGCAGCAAATAAAAATCCATAAAGAAATCCTCCACTACCTTTCGAAAAGACTTCAAAGCCTGACGCGCCATTTGCAAAAACGGGTAAACCTATTATTCCTAACAATAAATACACGAAGACTGCTAAAGTACCAATCTTTCTTCCTAATAAAAACCCTACGATCAAAACCGTTAAACTTTGCCCTGTGATTGGAATCTTTGTTTCGTTGAGATTTAAATCAAATGCTACTAATGCACCTAGATAAATAATTAATGCGCCTATTATTATTAGGAGAAGATCTTTTACTCTTTCATTCATTTTTATAAATTTAAGCATCTACAAAGAAAATATTTAAACTTCCCACCTTTTGTTTTGTTATCTAATCATGATAATCACTTTATTAACAATTGCCATGATCCACCTAACATCTCCTAATTCTCTTTTTGAATTTCAAAATGCTACCGAAGCCAATACTTGGCAGATCGTCAATGATGGCGTGATGGGCGGCCTTTCTGAAAGTCAAATTAAATGGGATAAAGAGAATAAAACCTTAATCTTTTCGGGAAATGTTTCTCTCGAAAACAATGGAGGATTTGCATCCGTAAGAACAGTACCTCAAGATTTTAAAAAAGGAACTTTTAAAAAAATCTTACTCCGAATCAAAGGCGACGGAAATACTTATAAATTCCGAATGAGAAATTCCAGTCGTTTTGACGGCATCGCTTATTCCCTTGATTTTGAAACAAAGAAAGACGAATGGACAGAAATCGAATTAGCAACAGATGATTTCGAACCTACTTTTAGAGGACGTATTTATTCTCGCTATGGAAAAATTGACACCAATGATTTACAACAAATTGGATTTTTAATCGCCGGGAAACAAGAAGGAAAATTTCAACTAGAAGTAGATTGGATTCGGATAGGAGATTAGTTAATTGTTTGAATAGTTAATTAGGTGATCTAGAATTTTGAGCAGATTTTTAAATACATGTTCACCTAAATAACTAATAACCTAATCAACCCATTAACTAATAACTAGTTCAACCGTTCCGTCAAAATTGCATACATCGTTTTAATCCCATCAATATAATTTCCTACTCGAATATTTTCATTAGGGCTGTGTTGGTTGTTGTCTCGATTGACTGTAGGAACTGTTACCGCAGGAATTCCAAGTTGATTAACAAAAGGAGAAATCGGAATACTTCCACCAAACGTTCTTTGTTGAATTGGCAATTTACCATAAGCTTTTGTCATCGCACTTCGCAACCATTTTCCTACCTCGGAATTAAAATCCGTTCGAAAAGCTAAGTAAGCAACCGATGCATCCAATTGGCAAATCCTTGGATATTTTGCTCGCTCTTGAGAAGTCGGTTTCCTATCCAAAATATAATACCCTTGATCTTCAATATGTTTTCGTACCAATTTAATCAAGCGATGAGGATCACTTTCTATCACCAAACGAATATCAATTTCTGCAGTAGCTGATGCAGGAATAATCGTTCGCACTTCCGAACCTATCCAAGCCGATTGCATCCCTCTCACATTCAAGGAGGGATATTGCATTGACTCTTGGTAAGTAGGCGCGACTTTATCAGCTTCGGCAATCCCTATTTTTCCATTCATATAATCCACATCATCAGGAACTGATTCTAATATCTTTTTTACTTCATCCGTAATTGTAATTCCATCATAAAAACCTGGAATCGTAACTCGGCCATCATCATCTTTCATACTTGCAATCAATCGCGATAATCGTACCGCAGGATTGGGTACCCAATTTCCGTAATGACCACTATGTTGTGGAAAAACAGGACCAAAAACCTTTAAAGTAATTTTGGACATTCCTCTCGCACCATAAGTCAAAGTAGGTTCATTAGAAATATGCATCGGGCCATCAAATATGATTAGCATATCAGAGGCCAACTCTTTTTTATATTCGGTAACTGCTTTTGCCAAATTGGGCGAGCCTAATTCTTCCTCAAAATCAATGATGACCTTCATATGAAAATTAGGCGTTTTGTTTTTTTCCAACATCATATCTACGGCAGTCAAAAACATATTAACTGGCCCTTTTGCATCGGAAGTGGAACGGGCAAAGATGCGCCAATCCATATTAATTTCTTTTTCAGTTAAATTATTCCAATCAATTTTCTCCCAGCCATTTTCAGTTGATTGTTCTTTTAGCGTAGCTTCATATGGGTTGTCTTGAAACCAATAATTTGGATCTACAGGCTGTCCATCTACTTGAATATAGACAAGGTCGGCGGTGAAATATTCTTGATAGGCAGATACATCGCGTGCGCCATATGCTGCTTTAGCAGAGCGATGAAGCAGTTCTAGCTCGGCTGCTATATCATTCAAATCACATGTCATAAGAATATTATCATCTTCGATTTTAAGATGGTAATGTGCACAAAGGCATGCTCGTTCGACACGTTAATCATGCAAGTAATCAGAATAAGGCGCGGGCAAAACAATCCCGTATTCATATTCGATATCATTAACAACACTAGAAAGAGTCCACGCGTGGCCTTGTCCTATGCCATCTCCTATTGCTATTTTAGCCGCAACTTTTTTCCACTTTTCAATAAGTCTAAAACCTTTTTCTCTCCTTTTTTCACTTCAGCTATGCCAACATACGTATTTAAGATCTCATCAATTCTAAGTTCTAATACTGGCTTAACTTTCTTAGCTATTCTCTGATCGTAGATTTTATACTTTGCTTTTCTATTCAAAGGTTCATTG
>JAVCKV010570327.1:0-10120 GCA_032274145.1 Herpochondria borealis | reverse complement strand
ACCCAGCGCCACCATTTTCAACTGGCGCCTCCTTGGCGCTAGGGTTGACCACCTTGGGCGCTGGAGGCGGCGGCGGCGGCGGCGGCGGCGGAGGCGGCTTTCGAACCTCGTATGTGTCAGCGGGCGCCGTTGGCATCTTCCCTGACAGGCTCGGCCGTCGTCCCCCAAAGCGGCGGAGAAGCGGCTGAACAGCCAAGTTCGGGGTGTCACCAGGAGCTTCTACGCCAATCGCGTCCAGAGAGACATTACTCGTGGGTCTAAGCGCATCTGGATACTGCCGCTGGATGAGGAAGACAGCATCCGCCGCTCGCGTCATCTCCAATAGAGCCACCCCCGCGTTTCCACACTCCCGCCGAGGTAGCGGGGCGGATAGTTCCACGTGGGAGATCTGGCCCTCGATGAACGCGAGTGCGTGCCCCGGCAGCACAGGGATACGCTTGTTCCAGTACCTTTCCAGGGCCCAGGTATTCACAAGGGCCCAAGCCAGTTCCGCCCCGATCAGCAGGTCCAGGTGGGTGATCTTCCGTCGGTCATCGGTCGACAAACACGGGCTCGGACGGTGACGCAAATCGTTTAGCGTCCAAGCAAAGTACCGCATGCTCAAAAGGGAGGGCACAGACAGGCCCTCGGGCACGCCATTCTCGCCCATCTTTTTCACTAACTCGTATGATCCTTCAGCCCTTTCTGTAAAGCACGCCCAAACAGTACATTATACCTGACCCTCATATATGGTTGCTTTGATACGTTTCCGGATGCATACCCCAATGTTTCCTGCTTCTGGGCTTTGGAAGGACCAAATTGGAGTTCACAATACACCTTTTCAATAAATATATCCTTTTGATCTGTACAGGAAACGGCGTAGGATTCAGACGAGTCTCCCATTTAACATCTTTCAGAGTTATTATGCTATACGACATGATATGTGCGGATCTAACAATCTGTAATGTGTCGTACACGTTTTCTGTATTTGATGTCAAGGCATGTAGAATTTCCTCGCATTAAACACTTGTTGCAGCACATAGGTTGACCAATTCATCCGTATTCCCACCTAGGGTGTTCAATGGAATTTGAAGTGCATTATTTCGGAAATTAGGACCGTTTTATAGACACAATTGACATTTTTGGAACATAGAGTTCCTGCGATAAATTCTCCGCGTGTATAGCATACTTCCCTAAATTCTCATCCATGACATTAGATTTCTCCTTAGAAGTCACCCTGTATGTTCTCTTGAATGCAACATGAGAGTTCTCCTACGTAGAGGCATTTAAGTACCGGATATACCCAAAGGTTTCCAGATCCTTCACAATCTGATTGAGGATGGTACTTCAGAGATCCATACAAACTCCCCATTTCAATTGGAGGGTAAGAAAATACTTTTTTCTTGAAATTAGACAGACAGTGCTGCAAAGCTTCAGTTCCATGTGTCTGAGTAGTGTTTGTTTGAGAGAGTTCACTGGAAATCTCGTATACCAACTCCGTGTATGCGCACTGCACGTTTGTGAGAGGTGCAACATCACATTGCCCGTAATATGTGTCAAGAATGGCACATAGCATCGGGAATACGACGTCCGCATTGCGGAAGTACTTGCCTTCCACCATTCCCTTCAGTCCATCTTTAGTGAAGAAACCGTCTTCCCGGCCTTCGTGGCGGTTACGAGAGAGGTCTAGTCTGATACCTGGAATTTTATAATTCAAATCGACTTCAGCAAGAAACTCATTTCCAATGCGTGTGAAGCGTACTTTTCGGGCAGTGGTTTTTTGTGAACGACCGGAATTTGTCGCTTCCCAGTATGTTGGAGGAAAATTTGCTTCAATTTTCTTGAAAGTCCGAGCTGCATGTTATGAAGAACTTCAAACCCAAAACAGTAATATAGCCCATGCACATGTGTCGGAAGAACGAAGGGGTTCGATTCTAAAAAGTATATCCACGTATGTATGGAGCCATTCCCACAGAAACTCCTTGCAGCGATAGCAGTGGTTGTCCGTATCTCTTCGGATATTAGTATGTTTGTTAGTTCCAATGAGCGTGAAACATGTACCCTTGTGGACCTTTCCTGCCACGTATATCTGTGGCAGGGATATGACGTAATCATACTATTCTTCACGGCATTCAGGTCTTTTACCTCTGCAATATTGCAACATACTGAAAACAGAGCAGGATAGCATTGGATTTGAAAAGATGAGGCGGTAGTCACAGAGAACCCAGTGACTGTGACACTGCTTACTGGTTGAAGAACTGCAAATAAAGCAGTATGTAGTACTTATTTTCGCGCTACTCAGCCTTGCTCACCGGATGGAATTGTTTGAGTAAACCCTGCAAAAATTTCGTTCAATTCGAATGACACAGGCAGTAAACCAATACAAGTGAGTACATGTCGTAAGCACCATTCTGCGAATGGAGGGGGGAAATATAGAAGAAATATATGAGCAGGGTATCCGATTAAAGCAGAACTAGATAGGGATGTGGCGGTCTTATCAGTGTACAACTGGACGAGTCCGACAACTAAAACGGGGCGTATTTTGGGGGAAGGGGAGTGATTCACACCAAGCTGTCTTGGTAGATTTTACTTTCCTCATCTTCATGTGATCTCTTATTATGTCCAGTTGCACTACGACGTTCGTAGAAGGGAGGATCATAGTAACTTTTAGATTTCAACCAAGCCGTGAACTGCTTCCGAAGCAATTTGATAGGTTCTCGAATATACAAAGTTCCTTTCCACTTGCCAAAAGGAGACGTGACAAGTTATTTTCAAAACCATTCCAGTTCAAATTTTCTGCATTCCACGGAGAAAATTTGTTTCCGGAGGTCACAGATGGATTGAACTGGTTTTATGGCTTCTTTTACAAGAGAAGAGTGATTCCTACACATGCTAAGGAGTTTTTCAAAGTCGGCGTTAGGTATTGATTTTTGTAGACGACTGAACAGGTTGATTACATCATCTTTGGAAGTTCTCTCTTCTGCAGGTGTGGGTTCCGGGGATGCGGACGCATTTTCGTGTGACTCTGCAGGGGCAGTTTCATGAGTGAGGGAGAAGGATGTTTTTGATGGATTGTGCGCGGAGAGAGCGAGGATGAAATCCTGTTCTTGCGGAGCATTGGAAAGCGGCAGAGCGATGTTGTGGTGGGTTGAGCGCCAGTCCTGCGCCATTACGGGTTGTTTTTGCGGAAGGACGGAGAGTCTTTATGAAGTATATGGCGGAAGGAGGGGAATTGATGAAGGTAGTAGTGACGAAGGGGACAGTGGGCACGAGAAGGTGTTGCTTGATGAACGGTGTTGTATTTAGGAGCGCTAGATTTCAATAGAAAGTTGGAGAGGCGAAAAATGCAGCCAATTGAAATGGAGAACTTGTGTCACGAATAACATTCCGAAATTTTGGAAATTCTGAACAATTTTGGATCAGGTCAGGAAATGGATCAGTTATGGTATAAGGATTTTTGACCTGCGTCGGTTGTATGATTTTCGTATAAAAGAGACCCCATTTTCCATGCGCCCAATTCAATTTTTGTTTCGCCCTCCTCAAATCTCCTCCATCCTCCACCGTTGCAAGCACTTTTGAAAGTAAGTATTTCATCCTGCTTCATGTTACTTACCCTGCCCATGTGCGAATGTCCTCTCCAAGTCCCGTTCAATTTTAAATAACAATTCTTTTTACTTCATGTTTCGCTATGAATTTGATACTTAATTGCATGCATTGGGGTACTAATACCAATAAAATTGCTCGGTGAAGACTTTTCCCTCGTTGCGTAGGTACATCTTACTTTGGCTAACTTAAAATTACCCAACGTGGAATTTAACCTCGCAGCGATGCATACAAGATGTTTTCGCAACACGTACGCGGGGTTCCTTCACTTTTTCTGTTTTTTGTGTGACTTTTGGGAAGTCCTGCTATTCTTTGTGGTGTTTATTTGGTGCTAGATGTAGAATTAATGCTTTTCCATTGTATCATAATTGCTTTTTTCCTTTGTTGTTTCCTACATTACAAATTCTAACAACGACCCGATACTGTAAGCAAAATATGAGCAATACACGTTTTCGTACCTACCGAGTAGCAGAGTTTTGAACACATCCAGATACATAGAGAATGAAAATCACTTGTACCGTATTACTTAATTTCGCAAATCATCTTAGAACCATGGTTAGGTGCGGAAGTCTGAATCCCGTATTATTTTAACAATGTGTAATACGGGGTGAAATTAAAATTTATCAAACTATTTTCGCATGCTGGAAGTGTGCCGTAACTTCTATGTCCACCCTAATTTCAGCCTGCGGAATTCAGTGGTAAATTAAAGATTCTGGCCGATTTCCGCATTGCGGAAGTCGGTCGGAATTTCTACTTCCGACCTACTTCCGACATGCGGAAAGCGGTTTAAAAACGTACCGGACCTAGTTTTGTACATCTGAAGTAGACCGTAATTAGAAATAACAGCCCAATTCCATGCAATGGATGTCAGTCTGACATTTTTCCTTTCCCACATAATCCTGCGACATGTATTTGTTACGAAAATCATGCTTCCGTACAACTTCCGTGCTGTGGAGTTCGGCCTGAAAGTACTTCATATACCGCAACCTACAAGAAATGGTAATTTTGGCGAACTTCATGCGGTTCACGCGACTTTCAAGTTCCGGAAAACTTGCACCCCTTACATGGAAGTAAAAACTACGTACCAATTTTCAGGTCACGATACTTTATCTGAAGAATTATAAACCGAAAATTCTCCAAACCCTGACCGGAGAAGAATATTATTTCCTCCGGAAAGATTTCCAGTGATTCCGGATCGAATTCCGCAAAAAAAGAAACAGACGTGGCCATGGTATCGTACAAAAGGAGAGCAAGAGGGGACACCAGCTTCGGTATCCTTCACTTTCGCCGACCCTTTCAGGGTAGTTACCTTGACGCAGCTCCTATCCAAGCACATAATCCAACCAGTATGTACAGCACAGGAGGGTAACATACCGCGACCTTCACGTTTTATGGTACTCTAAAGCTCCGTAGAAAACACTTAACTCGGATATGACCATTTTTTTGAGCAATAAAAAGTGCGAAAGAAAGCAAGCCAACGTCCCTCCATCAAGACTGGGCCATGCTGACATTTTCCTTATCGAACCACGAAGGGAGTTTTAAAAAACATTTGCAACCTTGTCCCCCGACGGAGAGTTTTGCCAAACCCTGACTACTATTCACTTGTAACATATTGCTCAAACGTATCCAAAAGCTTCCTAAACTATAAAAAGAACTAAGAATAAAATTATTTTGAACGAAATTTTGATAAAGAGAAAAATTCTGAAAATCAATTCAAAATATTCAAGAATAGTCTAGTTGCTCAAAAAGAGCAAGATTCGAACGGGGAAAAATTGGAATTCGTAATAATTAGTGCTAAAAAATTGGAACTGAAATATATCATATGAATATTAGTAATAATTTATGTACAATAAATCTATTAAATGTTTTAAGTGTTACGAGTATGTTGATATAATAATATTACAACTTGTATTTAAGTATAGTGTGAATGTAATAAATTTTATTGGTAAGTATGCTATTTGTATTATTATTAATATGTTTCTTGTTTCTATTTTTATCATTAAAACATAATGATTAGTGTGAATGGTATGAATAATATAAGTATCGTGTTTAGTTTTATTATTTTAAACATCAATTTTATAAATACTCTGAATATTTTTAATTTTGAATACTATGGGAATTGAGAATAATCAGAATACCATTGTAAATAGAATTTAGAGTATTCTGATTCTCACGTGTAGATACTAAGATTCTTGAGTCTTAATATTTCCCTATAGTATGAGGCATTATTTGCACTCCCATTAAAATCACAATTTTTGGATTCTCGTCAGTTATTGTTGTTATTAGCGTGGTGATAGTAGCACAGGGAACGGGTTAATATTCTGGTTTTAATTCATTAATTTATGTTGTAGCAGCTGAACAATCATACATGTACATCGGGAACCGGAACTAGTACAATATATTCTTTAGTGAAACACAATAAACAGTATTTGTTTCGTTAAAATTTAATCAGCCACTGTCCGTTTCATAAGTCTCTAATTTAATTTTGTACTGCTAAAACGAACGTTGTCGGCAAACTTTTTTGGGACTATTTTCTTTGAATAAATATAAATTTCTTGTTTTACTTTTCGCGTTGAACGGACGGTTTTTGATTGCAACGCTCAATTCTGTACACCCGGGATATAATATTATTAATTAAACAATATTTCCTTGTACTGTAAAAGTACCCACACAAGCACTATGAATGAAAATGTACATATCATTGGCATATCACTAAATATTGTTAGTGTAAATACAAAACTGAGTTAACATTATTCCCTTGCACCGTATCATTGTCGCCGATATGTTCACATATGCACCAAGTGCCGCAGTCCCTGATATTTCGAAAAATATGCTTCTCTACTAGATTTCACTAGGAATGTGTTTTACGCTCTTGACTAGGCCGATTGACTAGCCATAGCCCATTTGTAGTGAGAGCAAGACAGGTTATTATCCTTGTCTTCCTGGCAAAAGAAACAATATTTGCATCCCTCTGCATACATGACCTTGCGACCGATCTGGGCTGTTAAATTCAAAAAGGATAAAGTACCATGCATAAAGAGTTCCTTCCTGAGGGGTGAGTGTTTCCGCTGCCTTTTCATTATTGTTCCATCTTGCAATTTTCCCAGTGAATGGTCTACGCACGATTATTCTTTAGGATCACCAAGCTGCCGCTTAGCTCGTTGCACTGTATTTAACTTTAAGTGTACGTACTGTTCATCATTGAGGCTTGAGACCGTCACAAGACGTGGAGTTTCGCGATTTTGAAGTGGACGATTCTGCACTTAATCGAGAGTTGAAAGCGGCTTTTCCCCGCCTTTTTCTGTGTTGTTTTACGCACAATCCCTATGTTGTTATCAAACAACAATAAATCGACGGCACACGTACTTAAAAGTTTATTAAAAATTATTTCATTTCATTTAGAACGACTTTCATTTCCCTAATATGGCACTAAAAATATACTTTAAAATATATATATATTTTTTTTGCATTAATTTATTGTAGCCAATATGTCCAATGCCTCGGTGCAGTAGGTACCAGTTCTTCGAACACTACAGTTGCTGCGAAATTATTTAAATGTTTCAGTGTGTGATAATATGCCTCATGTTGCGCAAAATATGTATGTCTCGTAATCAATGCGATTATACTCTACTTAACGTCCGGTTTTTATTAACTGAATTTTTTCATAATTTTGGGAAGAAATTATGAAAATAATATAAAGAAATATCAGTCTAAGTAGCGAATGTTATAATAACATTATCCATTAAATTATTATTCAAACATATTATGATACTTTATATCGAAACTTGTCCTCTTTCATATACGAAGAGTTAGAAAAAATAAATTTAGCTTTCATGTCATGTTGACGCACCATATAGTATAGTGAAAATAGTCCTCTTTCATATACGAAGAGGTAGAGAAAATTAATTTAGCTTTCATGTCTTGTTGACGCACCATGTAGTATAGTTGTAATCGCAGGGAGAACAGTTTATAGCATAAGAAAAAATCAGTTGTGAACCAGCCTTACTAATTAATCGGTCATGGGGATGGCTGCTGCACATTACCAACTTTCATAGTGATACATTACTATTCAAAATGTAATTGTTCCGGAAAACCCATTTATCAAGTACAGTTTCATTTAAAACGCCCAAAAAGTGAACCCATCGTATTTTGTTGGTCGCTCTGCTATGAAGGAAATGCATATGAATGTCCATATTCAGAAGTTCACACTTATGACGACAGGTAGCTTTCAATTCAGTTTAAATCAGGTGAGCACCACCTTTTTATGTCCTCAATTAAATTAATCAAGTTTCTTTGTGACTTTTTTTATGATTTAAAGAACGTAATGCTGCTCTCCACGTTGTTGTGTACTTTGTTCCAGCCATAGTCAGTAAAGACCTTTTTGAAAAACTCTTTTCCCTGAGTATCATATTTTAATGAGATTCCTGTATGTAGCATTGGAAACGGAGTAAGTACTAATATAATAAAATAATATTGATTAAATATTGAAGACAAAATTTAATTATTAAATTAAAAAAAAGAAAAATTCCTTCATGAGGGGAAGTGTTTCTTCCTGAAAGCGCGATTTCTTACTTTGTTTAATAATGGACAGGTGCGTATACTCGTACAGTACAGATATGTGTACAGTATGTAATGTACCAGAATTGTTGGGCGTGTAGGAAATATATTCGTTGTACAGTATTCGAAATTAGAATAAACTGGATTATCCCTTTCTACGCATTGAATAATAAAACGTTTACTTGTCCTCATTTCGCTCACTGTCACGTCGGACTATTTTTAAATCTGTACAGTACTGGATGTACAGTCAGTCGTTAGGCACATGTACAGCGGGCTGGGTTGTGCGCGGGGTGATCATGTAAACCCTCTCGCTGCGTTTTAGGAACCAACCAGGCTTGAAGAAAACAACGTAACCGTTTATTTGTGCATGCTGCACAACGTTCCCTCCGACAAAAGACCTAACCGCGTTCTACATCCAACCCTACGTCCTGCTCGGCTTCCTTCGCCTTCTCCCTTCGCCTTCTTCCTTGTTTCCCCTCTCCGCCAGTCGGCAGCACCCCACCAACCCAAATTTTCAGCCAACCACCGCCATCCGACAATGAACAAACTTGCCCTGCAGCGCTTCGCAAAGCGCTACCACGTTGTCATCGCCGTCCTCATCCTCCTCACGGGCGGTGCCTTCTTCGCGGTCGGCGTATGGCTCCGCACGACAGACAACGGCGCGCCCAACTCTCTCAACTACGGCGACGATCTCGGCCGCTTCAGCATTGCGCGGAGCGGCGGCGCCATCGGGCTTGGACTCGGCATCTTCCTAATTCTCATGGGCATTCTCTCTCTTCTCTCCCTCCTTCGTCGCTGTGCCGGCGTAACCTTCCGCATCCTCTACATCACGCTCGCCGTCGCCGTCGTCATCGTTCTCGCGCTGCTATGTTACGGCGCGGCGGCCGTCACGTACGCGACGCGCAAAAGCGAAGTCCGGGACGCCCTCGCAACCGCTTGGACCGACACCACTGCAAATGACCTCTGCACGATCGAGCGCGAGTTCGAGTGCCGCGGCTTCGACAACGGCGACTGTGACGGGTGTACAGCCGATGATACCGCGAAATGCCCGGAAAAGCGATGCCCGACGTGCAACCCAGTCAGCGCGGCCAAGCCGGAGGAGGGATGCGCTGACCGCATTTTGAAGAATGCGCGTAACGTTTTCAGACCGATTGCTGTCGTCGCCGGTATTGTTGCACTTGCCGTCGCAATCGACGTCATTATGAGCTGCGTAATTCCATTGCGCGCGCGCGAGTATGATGGAGAGGCCGTGTTAACAGATCCGCCACAGGCGGCCGGAGGCCCGCAGTGGTGAGAAGAAGTAACACAGTTCAGCGCCGCGAACGTATCAACGTCCCGACGAAACATGTGGTGAGCAATGTTTTGACAGTTACTTTTCGTTACAGCACCCAGATTGGTACCATCCGTAAACGGCCCAACAATACCGAACAACTTCCTCAAAAGCGTTTTTTAAAAAATTCTTAATTAATAGGCATATACTGTATGAGGCTATTTAAAAACACGATACCACCGCAACTCGCGACAATCCAAACCCTTGGCCATATCTAGTGGTGCTCAAATGGAATCACGAAGATTGAAACTGGCCTCCCAATGAACGAATGGGGCGACAAAGGCTCCCTAATTGGTCGGTGTGATATAGTTTCAGAATTTTCAGAAGCCCTGAATCAATGCATATTATCGCAATGTCGACACCGAGCACAACGCATGTGTGAGTAATGTTTTTATTGGTGCATGGGAACAATAAATTAACAATAAAAATATAATGGTGTAGGAATTTCTGTGCTCAATTTGCTTCTCAACCCATGCAACATAATTGAGCAGGGAGTGAGTCTGTTGAGTTTCTGAGCGTCAGATAATTTGATAACTGAAACGGCCCTGACATACGGTCGATAAATTTCTACAAATTGAGCACCACTAGATAATCTCTTAATATATTTATATTCGTAACTCATTTATTTATTTTATTTATTTACGGGTAGTT
>JAVCKV010570316.1:0-10120 GCA_032274145.1 Herpochondria borealis | reverse complement strand
AACACGAACCGGATTGCCGCAAGTATGCGCATCTATACATTCGAAGGTATTACGAGCCATTCTGTTTTTTTTGAATAAACTTTTCAATTCGACTTTCTAAAATAGACAACGTAACCGTGCCCTGTTCCAAGATAATTTCATGGAAATCACGAATATCAAAATCCGCTCCCAAAGCTTTCTCAGTTTTTTTTCGCAACTCCCGAATTTTCAACTCTCCAATTTTATATGAAAGCGCCTGTCCGGGCCATGAGATATAACGATCTGTTTCTGTATTCACTTCATGCAATGATAAGGCTGTATTGGAGGCCATGAAATCAACAACTTGTTCGCGAGACCATCCTTTGGCATGTATACCAGTATCTACTACCAGACGACAAGCGCGCCACATTTCATAGGTTAGTTTTCCAAAATGCTCATAGGGTGTTGTATACATTCCCATTTCTTCTGCCAAGAATTCGCAATACAGTCCCCATTGGCTTTATCTTAATGAAAGTCAGTCAAGCAAGCCCAACATTGATTACTGACTTCTGGATTACACATGAAACACCCTTCTTTAGTATCACATTTCTTACAAACATCTCCATCAAAATAATAATTCAAAGGACAAGTAATACATTCTGTTGTTTCCGACACTTCCTACTACTTACAATTCTTCAGAGAAGGATGCAATGTTCCTTTAATAGTGCAACTCTTCTTATCATTTTACAGTAAATAAGTTTCTGTACAATATTTGCAAGTAGTTTTGGTCAAATAAATATCACATCCATTGATATTGTCTGCAGAACTACAAATTCCATTGTTCACATAAAATTTGCTTTTGCATTCCAGGCATTTTCCTTTGTCGTCCAATTTGATACAGTTTGTTATGTTGGCAGATTCACAGTTGGTCAGCCCGGTGTCTGCTTGTAATTTAAGGAATAAAGAATCTTGGCAAGTCGCACAGGATTTCTGGTCTTGGATGGTCAAGCAATTCTTGGCATCTGTTGGAACACACTCTTCTCCCACTTTAATGAAATTACTATTACACCTCACGCAATTTAAATTGCTATCGTGTTCAGCACAGAACTTTTTAACCTTAGTAGCCTCTATCTCCACGCATAATTTCTTCACAGAGTCCAAGAAATAATTGGACTTGCAAGTAATACATGTAGTAGCATCTTAGTAACTTAAACAATTTGGAATTCCGAAAGGATTCTTAATACATTCTAATTGCAAAGAATCCAAGTAATAAGAATTCTTACACTTTTGACACTTGTCTTCTGAAATATTAAATTCAATACAAAATTCTACTGTCTTTTTCCTGGCCAGGCATGAAAATCCGAAAGAATCAATATAAAAATTAGCACTGCACTTTTTGCATTTAAAAGTAGAGAGGAAGGGTGATGTGATATTATGGTCATATTCTATGCAGTTAGCTATTTCTTTATTCTTCACACACATACTGGGCGAGGTCTTGTCTCCGGAAGTGTTGAGGTAATAATCTTTAATACAAGAAGTACATTCGAACTGATTGAACTCCAATTTACCTTTATTTACAGATAAACAATTCTATCCAATATCAGGATAACAGAAATTGTTGGAATTATTCAAAGTCACAAGAGAAGAATTTCCTTTGCAGACTGAGCAAGATGTTTCTGATGAGTCTTTGTAAATAGAACAGTCTTCTTGATTTCCCAAAATGCAAGTCAATTTGTTGACTGCTGGTCTGTGATTTTCTGAACATTTCAAACATTACTAAGGATCTGCATTTGTGTGGTATTCTGTGCAGTGGGTTATGTTTCCTTTCTTGCAGGTGTCTTTGATAATGAAAAATCCAGTTTCGCATTCACTACATTTATTATTGGCATCTAGTCTGTTGCAGTGGGCGAGAGTCTGCTTGATACATTTCGTATCGTCTGCATTGGGGATGTATGTTTCTCTGCATTTCGAACATTTCAATTAATCCCCCTTATACTTATCACAGAATTAAATCAAATAAGAAGATTATTTGAAATTCAAGTTGCTCAGCAAATTAGACTACACACATTACCCCAAAGTAATAGAGAAATCCCTCAACCCAACCAAATCCCCTTCGCAAGAAGAGCACCCTTTTGGATAAGGATTCAAATAATAAGCAAATGAAAATTCACTAAACGAAACAATTCCCCCTGCCTTTTCCTCGAAATAATTATTACTGTCTTTGAAATAATCAGTACATTTCGGAACAACTATTTTATCACACAACAATCCATTATTCTCCAAATGAAAGCCCTTCTTACAATATATACAAGTACTTCCATTGGAAACAATACAATTATCTACCAAAGTACTACTACACTTATTAAACATTATCTTTTTAGTAGACAAACTATATCCCCAATTGAAATTGTTCTGGCATTTTGAACAATTGTTGAACCATGTTTGGGTGGAAGTATGGTCACATTTTTGTATTTATTCACATGTTTGTATATTATTATTTGTGTCTGTTTTTTTCTCATAACCTGGCTTGCATTCCAAGCAGTGGATTGGAAGGTTTTTGGATTTGTCTGCTGAAATATCATACAATCCCAGTCCACAGTTTTTGGGGAAGGTGATAGTGGCGATGTCTGTTGTTTTTATACCAAGGTCGGCATGGTCTATTTTCCTACACTGGATTAGTTATCCATTTTTAGTGGTGGAGTTTATTGGAATGGAAGAGGCTTCGTTGATTCCGAAAGGCTCTATTTTACTATTTGTTAATGAGTAATGGTAAAATGGTATTCTTTCTACTGATCCGTCATTAGTACATTTGTGACAAGACATTACACTAGCTGTGTTGATTGTGAATTTTTTATGTGCAGAGAAGTCAAAATGCAGTCCTCCGAACATTTCATTGGTACAACCAAGGATATCAAGATCACAGTCCAAGTAATGATTGGTGTTTGATGTTCTGAGAATAGAAGTTTTCTGGAAATCGCATTGGTCACAAATATATTCTAAATTCGCAGCCTTTGTATAACTTTAACATTTTTTAGTTGCAGAGAGAGTTGGATTGACAGTACTAGTAGTAGCATCATCACAACTAACAAAAGTGGGATTACTTTTAGCATGCTATGTCAATATCTACTTAGTGACATCAGTGAAGGAAGTTCTCGACAATATAGTTCTGTTGGTTATTGGGAGAATTACTTTGGAAGCAATGACAGAACACTTCGCACACTTGTACTCATTTCCTTAAAGTGAAGGTACTTTATAATCACATAAATTACCAGTTGTTAAATTACAGAATTTACCAACCACTTTGTCTATTATTTTTTTGGAACCATCTTGAGGATCTTGAATAATAGAAACCTCAACTGGGTATGAAGTTATATTTTCATTGGTACTACTTGCACAGGCAGGTATACATGAAAGAGATTCGAAAGAGGTTCCTTATTTCCTATCCAAGAAATATGCTGATTCACATTGGCTGCATTTAAAAGTATCTCCACTGACAGTATAACTTTTACAATGGGCGATGGTTGTCTTGACTCTGCTTTTGGATTCGCAGATGTTACCAGAAGTAAAATTCAAATAAAAAGAATTAGGCTTGCAAACAGAACATATGAAATGTCCAGCATGCCCAACAGTCTCACTGACAAAATCCTTTTCCTTCTCGCAATATTCTTATTAGGCAGTGAAATGTTTTTCGCATTTAAAAGCAGTGTTCAAGTAATATTCCTTTTCGCATTTCTGGCATTTTGTTTCTGTTGATTTTATCAAACAATGTTCATCAGAGTCAATGGGAGTGCATGCTTTTGCCTTTAAAAAGAATCTTTCCTCACATTCAGAACATTGTGATGATTTGTTGTTGTCATCGATAAATTTAGAACAATTTGATACAGTTTTTGCTGAAAGACAGTCTTTTATGTTATCCAATAAAAAGTGATTTGGTAAGCACTTCGTGCATTTGTCTTTTGTTGTTGGGGAGTATTCGATACAAGCTGTTGTTGTTGAATGAGCAGTGCATTGATTTGTGTTGCTGACTACTTTCTTGTAAAATCCTGCTTTACATTTTTCACAAATAATGGAAGAGGTATATACTTCACACTCGGAAATACTCCCTGCTTCACACAAATTGTTACTCGAGTTCAATAATTTACCATTATTGCATTTCAAACAATTAAAAGATGTTGTAGTGCCAGTAGATGTTTGATAATTTAAACAATCAACAATAATAGGCAAGCACCTTCCTCCTGATTATGTTAATTTATAATTATCATTACAAAGAATACATTCTTAAGCAGACAAAGATAAAGTAGTACAATTATTAATAGTTTAATTTCTTTATGAACACCCAGTACCTGATAAGTAATAATTCTCCAAGCACACAGTACATTTCTTTAATAAAGTTCTATCATAATCTTTACAATTTCCTATTTCTTCCACAGGCACACACTTTTTATCCTTCAAGTAATATTTATTAAAACAAGTTTAGCAAGTACTTCCATCAGAATATACTTCGCAATTCGCAATAGGAGCATTACTATTCCTCACACATTTATTATCTTCCAAGTAAAATCCGGTAATACATTTCTTACATTTATTCCAAGTCAAAGCTTCGAAGCAATTTTCCAAAACAATTTTCTGACAAAATCCGATATCAAGGTCAATCAAAGCTCTATTTTTCTATTTAATCAAAAAAGCATAAAAATTATTTTGGGAGAATTGCGAATTCAAATCAAACATTAATAAATTTTTGTTTTTTATATACCCGGCACTACATTATTTACAGATCAGATCCGTCTCTGCCTGGCACTTCACTGTATCATCTTTAACAGGAAGGCATTTCTTTTTGTCATGAGTTAAATTGAACTTTTCCTGGCATTTTCTGCACAATAAAGGAGCACTGTGTTCTTCGCAGTTGTTAACTTGATTCGCAACTTCCACTTTAATACATTTTCCGATCGAGACAAAGTAGTTGGGGTTGCATCCCGTGCAGGTGACTTGGTCTGAGTAGAACTCACAATTGTCTATCTTCTGGATAATCTTACTGCATAGTCCTTTGTCGTTTTTGTAGTGGTCGATGTTGCACTGGAAGCAGGCCTTGTTCAGATTGCTCACCTTGCAGTCTGAAATACTGGTTTCGGAACAGACTCCGTCTACCAAGAAGTAATTGATGTTGAAGTCGCAGAGTTTGCACTTGAGGTCCGCCCCGCAGACGAGGCAGCCTTTCGAACAAGAACTGGACACAGGGGACTTTAATAAAGCAATGGTTGTTAGCAATGTTAAAATTGATTTCATTATTATTATTTTTATTAATTATTTGATTTAAATTAGCCTTTTGGTCAAAAATGCCAAAGGGAGAAGTTTGTAGAGATGGGTTGTTTGTTTTTAAGGGAAGTAAAGGACAGCACCTTGGATGAGAATGGTGGTAAAGGGGAAGTAGAGACTGCCCAGAACCATGCTGACCACATTCCATTTGTAGAAATCGACTGTGTTGTTAAATTAATTTTAAACCCCTTTCAATTCTGATTTATCTTTTTCTGACATAAATTAATACAGAAGACCCTTTCCACTGTCGTAGTTTCCTTTTAAACTGAAAGGGCTGGAAAAGCTTTCGATGAAGTACGTTTGTAATTTTTGTAAGTAAATGTCTTTACTTCGAAGTTGGATTTCTCTTTTTTTTCTTTCCAAAGAAGAGAAGGAATTATATAGCTAGTAATTCCAATATCCAATAAAAGAAAATGATATTAAATTTTATAATTTTAATTTCATTATTAATTAATCAATCTCTAGATTGTTCATCGTATTTGATTAGTCTGTCTTTTACCTTTCCCGATTTCAGAATGTCTTTTATTTCTTTGTTTAAAACTATGATCTGCATTTCTATTTCCTTTTTGAAATCCAAAGGTAATTTGTATAAATTGTCATAATCTTTTTGAAGAAATTGTTATATTTTTGGAATCATTGTTTTTTGAATATAAATAAAATGATCTTTTATTATACTATTGTATATATTACTGGAAGAGAGGACATAATTTTTTAATATAAAAACTATAAAAGGAAATTTCTTATTAAATTACTTGGTATGGTATTTTTTTTATTTAATCTATAAATTCTAAATAAAGATATTATTTAGTAAATTTATTTAAAGAGACATTACTTATAAAACTATGAGATTCCTGATATCTTTCATTAAAATTATCTCCTGTGATTCCAAAGAATAACATTGAATAAGCTTCTAGATTAATAATATAATTTTCAGCTCTTAAATCTATTTCTTTTTTATTATTTTTTATCGAAGTATCAAATCCTAATTCTGTTAAAAAATTATCTTCAAAGGTTGGCAAATCCCCTTTCATTATTTTGAATTTCCTATAAATAATAGCAAGTATGATATCTGACAATCTATTGAATTTAAAATCGAGAATATTTATCAACGCAGAGTAATACATAATTATTATTTTCGATTATTTGAATTTCGTTTTGATGTCAGAAAATATTTTTAAATAAATTTGGATGATAATAAATATTATTGCTTTTTTGTCGTTTTGGTCAATTAATTTTATTAATTCAGATACTTAGTTGTAGAAATGATTGTCCAAATCAAGACAAAGTTTAGAAAATATAGAAAGGACTTTTTATTTTAATTCTTTTGCTAATTATGGTTTTTCTGTTTCGAATATTTTTCTTTATGAATGAAGTTCTGTGAATTTCTTAATTAATTGATTTATTTATTATGATTGGTCTAATTTTTTTTATTCATATTTTAGGATTTTTTAATTCTCTTCTGATGTGTTGTTTGTATTTTTAATTATTTTAGATGATTCTTTTGGAATGGATAGATCTTGTTTTATTGGTTACTTAATACTTTATTTTGGATTTGTTTTTATTTAATTTTAATTAGAAGATGTTTGATTGTTTGAATTTTTATTGTTAAAAATATTTTATTCAGGTTATTTAATATTGGCTTAAAATAAATTAATTGGATTTGGTTTTTAATTTAATAAGAATTAGTTTTATTTTTATGATTACTTATTAGTTTAATTTTATAACTAAGGCTATTTATTATTTACGAATTAATTTTATTAAATAGATTATAAATTATTATTTTGGAATATTTATTAAGATTTATTTTATTATTATTAATGATTTTATTTATTTTAATCAACCATAAACTAATTACTCATATTATTCAAATTCTAAACATTATTTTACACTTATTGTTTCTTGTTATCAATATCACTTAAGAAATTCTTAATTTAATTCTAATTTTTATTCTTATTATTAAAAATAGAACTATTTTTTATCAAAGGATTAACACTTTTATCCATTCCATTAAAATCTATCACTTTTTTATTATTTATTATATCTTTTTATTTTTATTTAATAAATTTTTATCCTATTTATTTTTATTCCCCTTTCTTGTCAAACATATTTATATTCTTAAATAAATCATTCCCTTGATATACTTATTTTTTATTTACAAAATTATTAAAATCTTTCATCGTAACTTTTTTCACACTGCTTTGATCGCTTTCTTCTTTAATTGATTCTAAATATTATTTGCTTTGATTTTTTTATTTCTTAGAAAATAAATAAGTTGATCTTGGATGAATTTCAGAAATACTTTCACAATTATAATCCATGCTTTATGAAAATTGATTTTAAATACAATTAAGACTATTTAATTCAACCTTGCTTTTATTATCTTATTCATTGTTGTTTTCTTATATTTTAAAAGTATTGACAAACATTTCTTCTAAATTCCCTAAAGTCATTTTTCTAACTGTTTCGACATTGCAGTCTTTTATTATCTTTATTTATTACTCTTTTTGATATTTGATTTCATTATTAAAAGAAATAGCATCTTCTTGTTTTTATTTCAATTTTTTATCAGGTATAAGATCAAATAGTTTTTTCAAATCAACCTCTTCTTGTTATGGCCAAAATAATTATTTTTGTTTTACTTTAATTTTTGGAATGTTTTATTTGTTTTACAAAAAATCCAATAAAACAATCCAAATTGTAGTAGACATGAGTGTCAATAAAATAGTAAAGTTAATATTTAATTGATGCATCAATATCAGAAACATCATCATCACCACTAAAAAACTTGCTTTAAAATTAATCATATATTATTAATAATTATTTAATATTCTAATAATTCTAATTCGGAATGATCCCCTTGATTAATTCTAATATCTTTTTCAGCAACTCTTATTTATTTCTCAATGTGATATTCTTTTTCATCCAAATCAACCAATTTCTTTTCTAATTGTTTAAAAGTTTGGGAATCGGATTTAATTTCCTTCATTTATTCATTGATATCTTTTACTTAATTAACAATATCATCTTTTTCTTAATTAAGAAATACTATTTCTTATTATAACAAAGTCAATTCATAGCTCACCATATCAATTTTTTCTCCAGAATCAATTTTATCTTATTTTTCTTGTAATTCATACAATTGTATTGGATTGCCAAACAATTCTATATAAGCCAATTAAGCATTATCCCCCCTTCTTCTTCTTAATTTTTTAACTCTTGTTAAATAATTGTGTTCTTTCTTATTGAATCTTGGAACTATTTCTTCAATGAGTTTATTTTTAACCAAATCAGTTCTGACAAAAAACAGAGCCTTATCCAAAATAACTGGATCATTGTTATTGACTCCTTGCATAGCATAATTAATCAATCTTTCTGCAGTTGGCCTCATATGATAAGCCTTGGCGAAAGTAGTAACTATTCTTTCGTGTTCTATTAATTAAGTACACATCGTCCTCATTAACTAGTACCTTCTCTTTACTGGTCTTAATCTGAATTTTTGAGATCTGTAAGCAACTTTCATTTAATTTAATTTTATTAACAAATGTAAGATAAAAAAATAATCAAAAGAAAAAAACTAAATCATTTGGAAGAATTAGTTAAAAATGTTAAGAAAATGGAGGTCTCTAATATTAAAAGACATCCAGAAGAATCTTAAATGAATTAATCTTCCTTTGATCTATTACCGTAAAATACTTCTCATATTCAATCAGAAATGTTTGAGGATAAAGTCAATAATAAAATAGCCTGCAAAGACGAAATTGATAAAGATGTTCACAAGCATGCCAATGTTCATACAATATAACTACCAAAGCAGAATGGTAAAAAAGAAATTAAATTAAATTTGGAAAAAGAAAAAGCCAAAGAATAATAATAAAATAATCAAGAAGAATATGTTATTTAATTATTAGAATAGAAGAAATAAATTTTTGATTTAAAAAATAAAAATAAATAATTAGAAATAAAAAATAAATAATTAGAAGAATAAAATGATAATTTATTGACAATTAATGAAAATTATAAAAAAGATCTTGATGATTAAAAAATATTATTTTAATAAATTAAAAATGATAATAAAGAATATAATGATTTATTAAATTAAAAATTGGATAATTTAGATGTATCAAATAATTAATAATAAGAAATTGACAATAAATCAAAATAATTACCAAATAAATAAGAAAATGGAGAAAAATAATTATAATTATTAGATTAAATAATTAATAATTTGAACAAGCCAGAATAAATTGTTATTAATTTTGATTAATTATAATTTAACATAGAATAAGATAAGCCTGAATAAGAAAATAAAATTATTTAAATTCAAAAACCATAAATCGAAATTTAAAATGTTAAATTTGAAAAAACAAAAGAAATTCAAATTGAAAAGAAAAAAGAAATTTAAAAGCAAAACAAATTTTTAAAAAAGAAAAATTTATTCAAAAAAAATAAATAAAACAACACTGATAAGAAAAGAAAATCATTTAACATAATAGAAGACAAGAGAATCGATCAAGAGCTACAAGAAGTTAAAGAAGGAGTTAATTATTTGGATGTGTTTAATTAACTTGGAGATGTGGATGATGGAATAGATAATGATACATAGTCTCATGATAATTTTGGTTAAGTTAATGATGACATGTAGTCTTTGAAAAGTTTGTAGATTCATAAAATTAATAAGAAGAATCCATTTAAGAAGAATCTTGTGAATTTGTAAAAGGCAAAGATTTCAAATGTTATTCCGGATGATTTATTTTAATTTATTGTTATAGTTATTTATAGATTTTAGTTTTAATTTATTATTATTTTATTTTCTACTGATTATTTAATTTGAAAGGGGTTTGGGGTTTGG
>JAVCKV010570315.1:0-33003 GCA_032274145.1 Herpochondria borealis | reverse complement strand
CGAAGGGTAGCAATGCTATCGCAGCTCGCCACCTCAGCCCAACGGGTTGAGTTGCACTTAGGAATTGAATTCACCTTTATTGATAACCGGATAATACGCAAAAAAGTAGTACCTACACCACTGCCACTATTCCTAATGATTGGATTTATCCCGCTTTACAAACAAAAGTCAATTCGAATGCAACTAAACCCTTTCGCTGCAGTCACCGTTTGCGTGGTTTAGCTCTGGCAGTAGCTTCGGCGTTAAGGGGATCTTCTGGCCAAGGATGTTTGGGGTAACGCCCTGCCAAGTCCTTTTTCACAGCGGGATAACTGTTGTGCCAAAAATTAGCCAAGTCCTCCGTGATCTGCACTGGCCGGCGCGCTGGCGATAACAACTCAACCTTTAGGGTCAAGCGGCCTTCAGCTACCGACGGATTTTCACGACAACCAAACATCTCTTGTAACTTAACCGCCAACACGGGGTTACCTTCACAGGCATAACGCAGTTGGTGCTGCGAACCGCTTGGCACGGTATAGCGCCGCGGAAGCCACGCATCCAATTTTTGCTGCTGACCATAATCCAGCAGAGCAGAGAGTGCTTCAAGCAAGTTGACTTGAGCTAACGCCTTAAAACTTCCTTTGTTACCCATCCAGGGTTGTAGCCATTGCTCAAGAGATGCCAACAAACTCGTGTCATCCACAACAGGGTATGTGCACTTATCGCCCAGCAACTCGTGCATACGTGAGACTCTAGCTTGCCACTCCAGTGCATCTTCGGTCCAGTTCAAGCTTTGCAGACCCTTGCGACGCAAGGCAGCGACTAGGGCTTTTACTTTTAATTCTGCATCAATTTTCTGCATCGGTTTAGCTTCAAGCACGAGAGCTCCAATACAACGCTGGCTCTCAGCAATCACTCGCTCCTGCCGGTCATCCCAGTCAACACTTTCGCTTTGTTGTATAAGATCATCGCACCACTGTTCCAGTTCTGGCTGTTGAATCTCGAGCGCTGCGAAGATGCGCGCTTCCTGACCGGCACCACCCAGCTCTGCAACAATTAAATATTCACATTGTGCCAAGGAGTCTTCGTTGTTAAGAACAGCGCCAGAGCCACTGCTAAGAAGAAAACGAGCTTCCAAACCAGGGCGTCGTTTCGCTATTCGATCAGGGAATGCTTGCGCCAATAGTGCTGCAACGGGTGGAGCAGCTCGAGATTCAGTTTCAGTAGGCTGCAGCAGTCTTTGCAGTTGTGCTGCACGCTGCTTACGCTGGCCACTCGCCATTCGAAGCGCTACGGACATATCAGCGCCCTGCTGACGTGACTTGTCCTCGATAAGGGCCGCAAGCGCGCAAGCTGTACTCAATGCTCCATGCTCTTTTGCCCACAACAACATGTGCGCCAAGCGCGGGTGCAGAGGCAGTTTTGCGGCAGCCCGTCCGTGTTCACTCAATGCCTCGCCATGCCACACCCCCAAACTCTGCAGTAGGTTTCTAGCTCGCTCTATTGAGGCATCAGGTGGCGCATCTATCCAAGGCAGTGCATTGACATGAGCGACACCCCACTGCCCAAGTTCTAACAACAAAGCAGATAGCTCCGCTCTTAGGATCTCTGGCTGCCAACGCTCTGCCCGTCGACTATGCGTGCTCTCAGACCATAGCCTGTAACACACGCCAGACTCTACTCGACCCGCACGACCTGCTCGTTGTGTGGCACTGGCCTGACTGGCCATGACCGTCTCCAGTCGCTCTACGCCGGACGCGGCGTCAATCTTAGAGCGACGCTCTACTCCTGAGTCCACCACAATGCGCACACCATCAATTGTGATGGACGTCTCCGCGATACTCGTGCTGAGAATAACGCGTCGCTGCTCTCCCTTGGCAGCAGTGGCTGCTCGCTGTGCGGCGTTAGACGCCCCACCGTGTAGTTTGTGTAGTTCCACACCTGCAGGCAAGCGCCCTTCTAGCAGACGCGCTGTTTTTTCAATCTCAGCCACCCCGGGCAGAAAGACAAGGGCATCACCCTCCTGATCAGCCAAGGCGCTGACTGTTACTCGTGCCACCGACTGCGGCAAGGAATCACGACTCTCTGCTCGCCAAAACACCTCGACAGGGTGCTGACGCACTGTGCAGACAATCGGCGCTGCAACACCCAGGTGGTTACACAACTGCGCACCGTCTAAAGTTGCAGACATCAGCAACAGCCGCAAATCCTCGCGTAGCCCACGCTGCACATCAAGACACAACGCTAGGCCAAGGTCCGCGTGTAGACTGCGTTCGTGGAATTCATCGAAGATAACCAGCGATACCCCGTCAAGCAGTGGGTCATTCTGCAAAATGCGCGTCAAAACACCTTCAGTGACGACCTCTAGCTTAGTCTGCCGCGACACTTCACTGCGGCCACGCATACGCAGACCGACTGTTTGCCCAAGCTTCTCGCCCAGTTGCGAAGCCAGTCGAGCAGCCACATTTTGTGCTGCCAATCGGCGAGGCTCTAACAGTAGTATTTTTCCTTCAAAACCTGCTTTCAGCAACGCAAGTGGCAGGCCTGTACTTTTTCCAGCACCCGGCTCTGCTTGCAAAACCACATTACTTTCAAGAAGCGCAGAACAAACCTCATCGACCACTGCCGCGATGGGTAATTGATTGCTTATCTCATCACCCAAAAACTTACTCATCTATGCACAGTTCTCTTAAGTCGCTACAGCACCCTGAGCTGTGTGCTACGTGATGCCCTGGCACACTGGCTATATTTTCTACCGTTAAGAACCCTATCTGGCTGGTGATCAAGCTTAAAACTCCTAGCAATGCTTCACCGAAGCGCGCATCTGTTAGTTTCGATGGGTTCGTCGTCGTTGGCAAAGTGTACAACAAGCAATTCACTGAAGCTCTCAATCTGGATCTCTGCTTGGCAGCGGCAGCAATCAAACGATTTAACAGCCAGACATTCACCCTTGCAATGCAATGCGCAGAGATACGGTGGACGGGCAGCAAGGTTAAGCAACTGTTCTAGGGTAATTAGGAGAAACCAACTCATAAAAAAGAGCCGTTATTGAATATCGCACGCAACAACCTTGAGATAGCTGCATTTTTTTAAAAGGTAATGATGAGACAGGTGATGAAGCTGACGCACTGCAGATGCGCTGAAGTATTCTTAGCGTGTAAGAGCCTAAGTCAACCAGCACGTTGATAAGGTACTAAAAACTATTTATAGACTGTTAATATTTTGTTTGTATGAGTAACGCAGTCTATAACTCACGAAGACCAACTAGGAATAGCGTCAGCGCACTAGCCAACTAATTTTGTCAATCTAAAAATCACGAAGAGGCTCAGGGAAAGCCTCTTCTGTGTCCTTAATCGATTTGCCTGTCGATAGTTGTATCTATTCGCTAAATGGTGGCTGGGTTGGCAAAGGCGTTATGGCATCGCCTCTCTGCGACAAAGCCGCATAAATACTCTCCATGCTTTTGACCATAAAAGAAACAGCAATTAGAACAAAATAGGTAGAATGCTCGAGCAACTCAGCGCGATCACCAGCGATCACATCAAACGCACAAAAACCTAGAAATGTGACTGCAGAGAAGCACAGGCCATAGTAAAAGCAGTAATGCAGCCAACCATTGACACTTTCAGACTTAAAGTTAACGATGTTGACGCAAACGAATAGAATAAAGGGAATTGCCAAAAGAATTTTCCATACACCACTGAAGATCAAAATAGGATCAATCCAGCTAACAGGAAATTGCAGTCGATCAGCATACATGTTGAACAACTCAGTTCTATCAGTGCCGTGCCACATAAAATCGCCCATCGAACTGCTGTGCATGAACTTGTCCAAACCATTAAAGAGCCAAAACATGCCCCAAAACGAGGCTAACAATATTGTCAGCTGGTGGTCAGAGAATTTTGAATTTGTCATACAACTAATACCTATACATTGATCAATTTTTAATATCGTTACTGAAATCTATATGATCAGTTTTTGACTTAAATTGGATAAAAATAACTATATGTTTTTAAGCGGAAATAGTGCTGTGACTGAGCTCACAATCCAAATAGCCAATCTGGGCATAGCAATCGTTTTTTTGGATCAGAAACCCCATCGTTGAGCAGTGTGTGACACTGTGCACAAATTCACCTGGTTGTCTTCCAATGGTACTTTCAGTACAGCAAGTAACACATTCGGAGTAGCACACAGTTGCGTTGTTGATAGCTTTCAAGGCGCCCAAAGACCCTCAGCTCAGCTAAACTATCTAGAATGAGCCAAAAATGGAACACCATGAGTCAATCACATCGTCCGCGCCGTAGCGCACTGTTTATACCGGCTGATAATCAGCGTGCACTGCAGAAAATCAATCCGCAACTGGCCGCTGATTGCATCATCATCGACATGGAAGATGCCGTCTCTGCAGCCAACAAAGCAGACTCTCGAGGAATGTTGCAAAAGACACTCGCTGAAGTCGACACAGGTGGGCGTCAGTTGCTGCTTCGAATCAACAGCGCCGACAGTTTTGAATACTTACAAGATGTAGCCATTGCCGCTGCTTTGCCCATTGACGCTGTGGTCTTGCCGAAGGTTGAAGAAGCCGCTCAAGTAAAACAATTAGCGGATTCGCTACCTGGTGACATTCGTGTCTGGGCAATGATTGAAACAGCCCGAGGCGTGCTCAATGCAGCCAGCATATGTAGTGCACACGAAAAACTAGAGGCAATGATGGTTGGCACTCAAGATTTAGGATTAGACTTGCAGTTGAGAGACACCAGCAACGCCTCAGAAATCATTGACCATTGCTTGATGCAGTGCTTGCTTGCCGCACGTGCGGCAGGTCTCGCCGCCATTGACAGTGTCTGCCCCGACTTCAAAAACTTAGATTCACTTCGAGAGCAGTGCAGACGCGCCGTCAATCGCGGTTATGATGGCAAGGCTGCCATTCATCCCGCCCAACTACTGCCAATCAATGCTTGCTTCTCACCAAACTCTGCGGAGTTAGATCAGGCGCGAGCGGTTATAGAGGCTTGGAATCAGGCGAGCGAAAAAGGATTGAGTGTAGCCAACCTAAACGGCCGAATGGTAGAGCAACTACACGCAACCCAGGCGACATTATTACTCGCACGTGCAACAGCAATTACAAAATTGCATGGAACTTCAAAGGATTGATAATGAAGTTCCGTTTAAGTCAGTAAAAAACAAGTCACCAACTTTAAACACGTCACATTTCAGTAAATTCTTTCATCCAAGCTAAGCCCGCCTCAGTGCCATTTCTAGGTTTGTATTCGGCACCCAGAGGCGCTTCATACCCTAGCTCTTCTATCGCTTTAAAAACATGCTGGTAGTTCAGTTCCCCGCAGTCTGGTTCACTGCGATATGGCACAGAGGCAAACTGGATGTGGCCAATGATCGGTAGCATTTCCGCTAGGCGCCTGCTGATGTCACCCTCCATAATTTGCAAGTGGTAGCAATCAAACATGAGCTTTAAATTATCAGCAGCGACTTCTTCAATAATCAATGCTGCTTGAGCAGAGGTTTGCAAAAAATAATTTGGCGCGTCATGGTGGTTTAGAGGTTCAATCAGAATAGTTACTCCCATCGTCGCTGCCAATTGGGTGGCATAACGCAGGTTACTAACAAAGGTATTATGCGCCAGCTCACCGCTTGCAAAGCCTGCCATCACATGTACATTGGCCGCAGCAATGGCCTGGGCATATTGCAGAGCTTGCTCAATAGCAGCATGTGCCTCAGACTCGCGCCCAGGCAAAGCGGCAAGCCCGTTTTCGCCCAAGCTTAAATCACCTCGAGCAGTGTTCAAACCCAACATGACAAGCCCTGTCTCTGCTAAGGCATGTTTTATATCTTCAGCAGGCGTATCAAAGGGCCAGTGACACTCTACGGCATCAAAGCCAGCATTTTTTGAAGCCCTGATCGCGTCAGGAAGAGATAGTTCCTTCCATAAAAAACCTAGATTAGCTGAAAATTTCATGCCCTACTCCCACTCCACATCAAAATGTTCAACAACATCTGTAATTTGCGCTTGTGTCATCAGCTTAGCTGGTAAGCCTGACAACATAATCGATAGCTTGGCTGTTTCTTCTAATTCTTCAATGGCATAGACAGCCGCCTCAATATTCTTTCCTGCCACAACAGGTCCATGCGCTGCCAACATCACTGCTGAATGCTTACCCGCTAGTCCTCGCACTGCATCGCCCATAGCGGGATCGCCAGGTCGATAATATGGCAGCAACTTTACTTTGCCCAGTCGCATTATTGAGTAGGCTGTCAGCGGTGGCAGGAAGTTATCAGGATCAACGTCTGGCAAAAGCGAGCGCGCAACAGAGTGACATGAATGCAGGTGAACTACTGCAGCTGCACTTGAGCGAGTATCGTAAAATGCAGCATGCAAATTAATCTCTTTAGTGGGAGCAAGGCCACCAATCTGCCGACCTGTGGTGTCAAAGTGACTCAGTTCGGCGGGGTCTAGCATGCCAAAACAAGAGCCCGTTGGAGACACCAACAAACCGCCGTTTTCGGTGCGTGAGGATATGTTGCCAGAACTACCGCCTGTGAGGCCACGATCAAACATGGACTTCGCAAGCCTACAAATCTGCTCTCTGAGTTTGCTGTCACTCATGTCGATTGACCTTGTAGCACCGCTGCCGCCTTAGCGAAAAAATCTGTTGCACCAAAATTACCAGACTTAAGCGCAATCACTAGATTATCACCGGCACGCATTGCTGGCACTCCGGGGTCTATCTCTGGACCAATCTGCATATTGCTCAAAGCTAGGCCTTCGACAACTGCTCCAGAAGTTTCACCGCCGGCCGTGATTAGCCGAGTTACCCCTGCCGACACCAGCTGCCGCGCTACTTCTGCAAATAAATTTTCAATAGCTTCAGCAGAGCGCTCGCGCCCAAATTCTGCTTGAACCGATTTAACTGCCTCTGGATCAGCGGAACTATAAGCCACAGGGATATCTTCCTGCTCTAAAAGCCAAGAACAAACACTTTCAGCCGTTGTCTTTCCACTGATCACATCCACTGCTTTTATTTCTAACAAGGCATTGCTTTTACCGTGCTCAGTCAACTGCTCGCGTGTTGCTATTGAGCAAGAGCCTGAGAGCACCACACACTTACCTGGTTCTCCCTGCCAGCTGGCCGCTGTTTCGCCAATAAGTCCACGCTTGCGAAAGTTGCCCGGCAAACCTAAAGCGATACCTGAACCGCCAGTTACTAGCGGCAACTCAGCGGCTGCAGCTCCAATCGCAATCAAATCCTCGTCACGTAACGCATCGACAATCATCAGTCGATTCCCCAGCGCTTGCTGTTGTGCCAAAGACTCAGTGACCGCGCTTGAACCCTGCAGCACTGCAAGAGCAGGAACATGGCCAACCTTGTATTTTGTTTGGGGTTGCAACCAGCGCCGTATATCAGCATCTGTCATCGGGGTTAGCGGATGATTTTGCATGCCACTTTCGCTAAGCAGCGTGTCGTTGACGAATAGATGCCCCTGATAAATAGTGCGACCAGTACCAGGGAAAGCGGGGCAAACAATCACTTGCTCAGCCTCCAAGGCTTCGGCAAGCGCATCAGCCACAGGCCCGATATTGCCTTCGGCTGTGGAGTCAAAAGTTGAGCAATACTTAAAGAAAAATTGCTGACAGCCCTGAGCTTGTAGCCAAGCTAACGCCTCTAGCGATTGCCTAACTGCCTCGTCGACAGCAATGGAGCGCGACTTTAGCGAAACCACACCTGCTTCTACATCTTTAGCTGCTAGTGCATCTGGCACACCGCTATATTGCACCGTGCGCATGCCCTGTTTGGCAAGCGTATTAGCTAAGTCACTTGATCCTGTGAAATCATCACCAATGCAGCCGAGTAGCATTATTCGTCTCCCGGTAACGTCACACCCGCATTGCGTGCATAGACTTTAGCCACAGCAGCGTCGTCCTCACGGCCCCAGCCACTGCCTGAAGCCGCTACAAACTGCTGCAGAGCGGCAGCTGTCAGTGGTGCCGAAAACCGTTCGTCTTTGGCTATATCCATGACAATGCCCAGATCTTTTAACCAGATGTCCACCGCTGACGCGGGTGTATAATCACCGGCCAAAACATGGGGTGCACGGTTTTCGAACATCCAGCTGTTACCTGCCGACTGGCTTATCACCTCGAATATTTTTTCAGGTGTTATGCCTTGCTTCATACCGAAGGTCATCGCTTCACCCATACTCGCAATGTGCACACCTGCGAGTAATTGGTTTACCGATTTCATCGCGGAACCTGGACCTGCCTCCGAGCCCAGTTCAAATACAGTCTGGGCCATCGCATCCAGTGCGGGTCTAGCGGCTGCAAACGCCTCATCGCTTCCTGCGGCCATCACCGATAGCTGTCCATCTGCGGCCTTTATGGCACCGCCGGATATTGGTGCGTCCAAATACAGTACATTGACCTTCGCACAGCGTGCCTCCAACTCGCGGGCAAAACTCGGCGCCATAGTAGCGCAAGACACGACAACCGCTCCCGGCTTGAGCTGAGCTACCACCCCGTCAGCACCAAACAACACACTTTCTGTTTGATCGGCATTGAGCACCACGACAACGACTGCATCTAAGGTGGCAGCGACAGAAGACAGCTCACCTGGCTGGCCACCTTGCTTGCGAAAACGAGCAGCTTGCATCTCTGAGATATCGTAGCCATACACTGAGAGCTGCGAGCGCAGCAACGAGGAGGCAATACCATAACCCATGGAGCCGAGGCCAATGGTGGCCACTTTAAATCGTGCAGTCATAGATTGAATTCTCCGATTTGAATAGGGGAATTATTCACCAAAACAGAGGGAAAATCTTGTTTAATACCAATTTGAATCGTTATTTAACAGCCAATCCACTTCAAGCCAAAAATCTACTTCTACCCGCTCAGGAAAATTGAACGGAAGCCTAAAGCACCTTAGTCATCAAATATGACGAATACCCTTCTGGATAATCGGGAATCGTCGCTTCGAGCGTGTAACCGTTTTTCTCGTAGAACGGCTTTGCTTGCCAGCTTGTGGTGAACAACAATGCACGCTTAAACCCCTCAGAGCGCGCGAAGGATTCTGTCTCTTCCACTAGCCGACTGCCAATACCACTGCCCCTCGCAGCATCAGAAAGCCAAAGCAATTCAATATGCAGTGTATTCCAGTAACAGGTTGCTCTGACGCCACCTATGACGCTTCCGTTGTTATCCCGAGCAAAAACAGAAAACTTAACTTCAGCATCTTCAGGTTCAAGTGCGGGAATGGTTTTGTGATTAAAATCTACAATTCCCAAACTGATCGTTTTAGCATCTTCAACTGATGGAGAAGTAGTTACTTCAATTTTCAAAATGAGCTCCTTGATGTAACACTGAAACGTACTCGCTCAATTTTACAACAGTCATCACGATGGCCACGTAGCCCTAATAAATGAACACATCGACGCGAATCAACCTAGTCAAGAAAAAATCGCCATGGCATTCAACTGGGAAGAAGAACTCTTGAGTGAATAGAATTTACCTTGGTATGGTGCAGATTTCGGAGAAAATAGATTACAAAACTATAAACGCTGAAAAACAAACGGCTATTAAGTTTAGAGCTAGTTCTTTATAAATTCTAAGGTACTGGAACTGATAAAGCCTCCAAAACCAAACAACTGCACTGTGGCGATGTGCCGACCCTGAGCTAATTGACTCGCATCAAATTGCCAAATCATCGGAACAAAACCTTGCTCTTCTTCCGATTGGAATTCGTAGTCAATATACAATCCCGTTTCATAAAAAGTCGAATCCAGAATCCACCTGTCTTCAGCAGGGACAGAGATTTTAAAGCGAACCACGTCGTCCACAGCGGGTATGCCCACTCTGGAGAGCTCAGGTTCGCTCTCAAATTGTAGAGATACTCTTGGCAGGTAATTTCTTGGCAAAAAGTAATCACGTGACAATCGCACGCCATCACGTTGCAAGGCGATTTCCTGAAGCTTTGGCTCAACGCGCGGCCAATCGCGTTTTGTGCGGTAGTGCCGATAATCTAGGTTTTGATTTCCCGAAGTCAAAATACTGTACTGCGGAAGCTGGTAGGCCATCACAACCACCCACAGATCGTCTCTGTCGGCAAAGTACTCTACTCGATCAACATCGTAGCCATCCCAGCGAACCACCGGATTGCCAGCAGAAGTTGGTACCCAATGCCTCAATTCGCGCATCATCGGCCCATCTTTCACACCTGTTCTAATCAGCACACGAGAGGCATCGGGCAAGGCAAACGAAAGGCTTGTTTCGCTGTTCTTTTTCCATTTTATGTTGGGAATTATCTCCCCACCAGAATAAGATGCAGGATCATCGCGATAAGTAGTATCTTCAACTACTGCTGTAAACACAGGCACATACGCTTCATCAGGTACCAATTCGCCCAAGTCATCTCTGCCATCCCATTTTACCGCGTGTTCTCCAGCAGCAAAGGCTTTGGCATCTACAAGTCGCCTAACCAAGTCTCCGTCAGAACTAAGCAGATCAAGTGTAACCACTGCAGCAGCGCTGACTGCAAAAGGAACGCTCAATGCACTAGTACCAGCTGCAGGCGAAAACTCAGCAACAGGCAGGTCCAGCAAGCCGATTGACTTAATTGTGCCTTGTGGAAATCGCTGTACTTGAATAGTTTCTTGCGCCAGAACCATAGGTGTTACAAAAAAGAGTTGAAGCACCATGGCGATTTTGATTACAGCTCTTTTCATCTCCCGATCTCCAAGTTACGCAAGTCGAGTAAGTCTGGAGTTTCCATTTCAGTCACTATGTTATTGTCCCAGCGCATTAGTGAAGCACCGTCGATTGATTTACGCAAAAAGTACAAGCCCCCGTCGCTGCTTAACGCAGGATCACTGTCTCGTACATTGCCACTGGTTAGCTGTTGGGGAGTTGCGCCAACTTCGGGCAACATTCGCCAAATATGGAAGCGCCCATTGTCAGCATTAGAGCTAAAGTATAACCAGCCGTCACCGCCACTATGCGGTTGATTGGCGACGGCGTTCATCAGAGTTAACTGCTCTTGCCGCCCACTTTGCAAATCGCGACGCCACAGCTCCCAAATCATGCCTTCACAGTCGTCAACACAAATCGCTGTGGTGTAATAAAGTATATGGTTTGAATCCACAAAAGGCTCAAACTGAGCCGTACGTTTTCGCACTATTCCGTGTTGTTCACCAGTATCGCGTTTGAATCCAATAATATTGGTTCTACGACTTTTGCCTTCGGGTAACTCGACCGCGTAGAGCCAATTCCCGTCGGCAGAATAGTGAGGCTGGGTAAAGCGGCTTGATTTATTCAGGCCAGCTACTGGTGTCGTGCTTTGTGTGGTGAGATCCCGCTCTTTCAGCAATCCATCCACGCCAATAAATGCATAGAGCTGCTGCGTGTGATGGTAGCTACCACTCCGAGGGGATTCAATCTCGTCTAAGGTCTTCAATTGTCCTTCTGAAACTACAAATACTCGCCATTCATCTTGGCTTAAAGCAATCACACTCAAGCCGTTAGGGAGTGCTGCGACACCCTGTGCTGGCAAGCAGAGTGTTAACAAAATAAATATATAATGAATTGCACAGTTGCGTTTACTCAATTGAAGCTCCCAGATTTATGTCGGGCTACTACTCTGCTAACAACAGCAAATATAATTGCAGCCAATAGCACCGCATAGAACACTAAGATTGGCCAGCTGGTTGTCTCACTGCCAATAGCAAAGCTGTGCACGATGGCGAACACCGCCGCGGCAAACGCGAGCGATCGATGCATCACTTTTAGTTTTGCAGCACCCGGTTTTTTCATCACCCGCATTCCCACAACAAGCAACACCAGCATCATGTAAAGCGCGAGTGCACCCAGCGATAGCATCTGATCATAAAAGCCTTGATTCAGGCGGATGCCTAAAGGGCCTAAGGCAAGATGCCCTGAACGTAAACTCGCTGCCGCGACAAACAAGCCTGCATGCAATAAGACAAGAGCCATCACCACCAGGCCGAGTGTTCGATGAGGTACAAGCGACCACTTTAGAATGCGATTTAAATTTGATGTGCGAGCCAAAACTAAAATCAGCTGCAAGCCTAGGAAAAAGATGGCAACTAGCCCAATGAGTTTTGAGAAAATATACAAAGCTTGACCGGCCGGTACGCCATCAGCTAGGTAGTCTATCGGGTTACCAATGCTGTGCCACCAAAGTGAAACGGGAATAAGCAGCCCAAGCGTTATTAGTGGAAAAATGACGCGCATTAAGGCAGTTTTTCGACTGGAGAACTCATCGCAATACGTTGAAGCTCCGCCTTCGCTTGCTCTTCAGGCATTCCTCGAGGGCCTGCGACAGGCAACTCTGCCTCAATCCATCCACGCATTCCGTGTGGTGTCATGATTGCTGCGTTAACGCCAAACGACCGCAGTTTACGAGCAGCTTCAAAACCGCGAAAATCTTTAACACAATAGGCAATCACCAAACGATCACCTAACAATGCTTGTGCAGTCTCTTCGTCAATCTCACGTAGCTTTAAATTTTGAGCACCTGGAATATGACCTTCTTTAAATTCCCATGTTTCGCGGGTATCGATATAGATCGGTGATTGATTGTTGGCGGTTAGACGAAGGACGTCCTGCAAAGGAAAGGTCGGAACAGACGGATCGAGGACAGATCTCGCCACCAGCATACTGCTGCCATCGGACTCAAGGCACTGGGCCGCTGGGATTAGCTCATCGGGGGATTTAAGTTTAAGCAACCCTTCTATTTCAATTTCTGCAGCAACATTATCGAAAAATTCCAAATAGCACGCTTTAGTGACTTCTCCTCTACCATAGCGCAACTGCATGCTTCTAAAACCTTGCTCTACGACTCTAGATTCGAGTGATACTTCGCCTGACCACGCGTCTATTTCGATCTCGCGGATATATTCTCCAACCATCGATACTACATAGTCGGGCGAATTTAAGTTTTCAATCAGCTTATCGTAGGTAGTATTTTTTCCATCTCGACTTAATATTGCACCTTCCACATCGAATACAAAGCTTTCATCAATGCCTACCAATTGTGCAACTGTAACCAACTCAACTTTTCTACGCATTGGCGAGCGAAGTTCTAGAAGCCAAATTGAAGCCCATTTATCCGGCCCATACCCATTAACAGTAAAAAGCGGTTTATCAACTGCTTTTCCACCGAGGAGAATCGGTACAACTAATACAATAATAAATAACTTATAGCTAGCCAATAGCTTCTACAGCCTCATTAGGTCTATGAAAATCAAAAATCACACTTGAAAAACATATTAAAGAAATCTGAGGAAAGTCCTCTCGTTTCACTCGACTTCGCTACGCGAAACGGAGTATTGATCAGTATTGCTCTTGGACCTCCGCTCCACATTGCCACTGTTTTAATAAAGTGCCGCAAGAAACCTCCTCCTTCTAGAGATTTAATTAGAATCAACGCCCATAACCTCGTCTACCTGTAGGGTATGAAGTCATGGTTGATTCAGAAAGACACTGTTTAAGCTCATATGCGGTACTAGCTTGGCCAACAATAGGTGTGAATCTACCAGCGACAGTACACACCTCCCTCATAACAAGCGGCGCGTATCGATTTTTGATAATTCCATTGTTAATCGCTGTGCTCGCAGCCGATTCCGCAGCCGCATTTCCCGCAATCCCAACCATGCATCCGGCAAACCTCTTCCAGTCTATTTTTTGCGAAATTATCGATGTAGCACCACTGGACACGGTCGGGTCGCGATAGGTTTGAAAAGCCGACTCAGGGAACCGAATATGAGCATTTGGATCCCGTCTAGAATTTAAATTAGAGGGTTTTTTCGATGGGATTGGTATCGCACCACTCTTCGAAGGATAATTCGGGTAATACCATGAACTACGAGCTACCGTCGTTGCCTCTAGCCCCATTGGATCTAAGTACAGTGTGGGAGAACTCAGAGCATAAGAATAATTGTTGATACCACCATCAACACCTAAAGGGTCCGATCTGATATATGCCCCTGTTGAAGGATCATAGTAACGGAATCGGTTGTAACTAAATCCTGTCTCTTCATCAAAGTATTGCCCCGGAAATCGTTGATCATATTCGACTGAGCTGCCAACTATCCCTACACTGATATCACTACCAAATGGACCAGTAGCCGACTGCCAAACCAGATTTCTTGCAACTGTAACAAGTGTTTCAGGGTTCCCAAGATAATCAGAAAGCACTTGGTTAGTTTCACCACTGGAGGCAACAAATTCTGCCGAACTGTAGCCTCCATCATAACGATACAGCGCAGTAACAGCAGATGCCTCAACCTCGGCTAACAAGTTGTTGCCTTGCCATTGATACGAAGTTATTTCGCCAGGAATCGTTTTACGTGTTCGGCGACCAAAGGCATCGTAAATATATGAAGCAGTTGTAGTTGCAGTGGCACCTACGGCAGGTGCGATTTCCACAGCGGACATGCGGCCGTAGCCGTTGTAGCTTAGGCGCATCTCTTCGCCAGTGGCTTTATTCACTCTGTTAATCATGCTACCAGCTTCGTCATAGCTGTAACTGTAATCGTTATTCTCGAGCAACTTGTTGAAGATGTCGTAGACGCCGCCATTGTCTAGCCGGTTACCTAGGGCGTCATATTGGTAGCTGTAGTTTTGATCATGAGTGGCGGCAACTAGACGGCTGATGGCGTCGTATTGGTAGTTCCAGTCGCTTGCGCCCTTGCCCTTTATGTTGCTAACTCGGCCCAAGGTATCGTAGCTGTAGCGCAGGTCTGGTCCGCCCAGAAGGCTGTAGTCTTGCTGTAATAGCTGACTGGCCGCGTCATAACTCATTTTCGCGACCGAACCATTTGGGTAGGTTCGGCTGACTAAGCGCCCAGCTGAGTCATGAGTGTAGCTATGCGTACCTGCAGGTGTGGTAAAGGTGTTGAGAAGGCCGCGGTTGTCATAACCGTAACTGAGGGTTTCACCTACGGCGTCCATAGCTATCAACTCACCTTCCGTATTATACCGATACGTCGTTGTAGCTGTACCTTGTGACTCCGTCAGCAGTCTGTGCATCGAGTCATAAGTCATCGAGACGATTGGCCCACCTCTAGCCTGGGTGAGTCGGTCTAAATCGTCGTAGGTGTACCTAAAACGATCATTGCCCGCCACAGTGGCGGTCAAGCGCTTGGCCACATCGTAGGTATATTGCGTCACAATGCCGCGAGGATCGGTGGATGTTGCTAGTAAATTATCTGTGCGGTAGGTGTAGTTGTAGACACTGCCATCGGCTCGGGTTTCGCTGGAAACTCGGCCGTAGCTATCGTAACTGAAGGCAGTAACACCACCCGCCGGATCAGTTAGTTGCAAAAGCCTACCTGCAGCATCGTAGTTGTATTGTGTGATATAGCCAAGTGCATCGGTGCTGCGCATCAAACGATCAAGTGCGTCATATTCGAAGGTAGTCGAATCACCAGCTGCATTGGTAACAGCAAGAGTATTACCGCGATTGTCATAGACGAATGTAGAGCTTCTGGCGAGAGGATCTGTCGCTCTTACGGTGAGGCCAATGCTATTCACCTCTTGCGCTACAGCGTTGCCTAACGGATCTGTAGCTGTTATTAAGTCGCCCTGAGCATTCCACGTGTATTTGGCTACATTTCCAGCGGGGTCTTTGACTTGAGTAACATTCCCTTTAGCATCGTAGCTAAAGCCGACTGTTCTGCCCGAGACCGAAGTTACACTTGCGACCCAGTTGGTAGCATCTAAATAACTGTAAGTAGATTTGCCATCAGGTGTTGTGGCTCCAGTTACACGGCCTAATAGGTCATGCTCAAAGGTAAATTCAGTTAGACCACGATCCGTGTACTTAACCAACTGGGCATCTTGGTTGTATTCAAATCTATCAGGGGTAAATCTACTCGATGATGTCCATACTTCGGTTTTATTGCCTGCCTCATCCAGCTTGTACCGCCACTGAGAACGCATAGTGTCATCTTTGTAGAAATAACCATCTCTACCAACGCTGTAGGTATAGGTGTTCTCGCCTTCGGTGTATGTGCCAACCCGCCCGTTATCCAAGTAACTGACACTGGTAATCACAACACCAGTGGGGTCTGTGATTTGAGAGATAGCTTGATATTCGTGCGAATCAGCTGGTCGAATAATGGGAACATAGGCATAGCGCATAACGCCGCCCATGGGGTCAGTGACTGAGGCGAGCGTGCCTTCGGCATTGTAGGCGTATTGCCACGCCCTACCCGTTTGATCCGCTACTCTGGTTACATGACCAGAACTGTCAAAGGTGAATTCTAGAGCCCTTCCATTGTTATCGGCCATTTTAGCCAAGACACCATTTTGATAGCTGTAGTTGACGGCATTACCGTTTCGATCAATCTCTGCGGTCAATTGTCCAAGGCCATTGTATCTTTCGACGCTTTTATTCTGTCCACGAAGCTCTACAGAGCCATTATTTGCAGCACTAAGCGTGATACCCGGCAGACCGTCAGGGCTCAAGAAACTGCCTGTTCCGGTTTCTACAAAACTATATCTACGGCCGATAGCTGTTCTGTATATATAGGTCAACCGTGGCTCTGAAATCCCTGAATCGTTTTTTTCATATTCTATGACTTTGGTCAGCGATTTTTCGCATCTAGCACTCCAACCTTTGCCGAATATGCCATCTCTAGAATCATAAGAATTGTAGTGTCGTGTCAAACTAAGATTTGGTCTGCCATTGAGAATGATATCTGTATCGGACCAAATAAATGCACCATCCGCAATTAGCGTTGGCGAGCCACAAATCGAATTATTGTCGCTTGAAACATAGTTTGATGTCCCTGTGTTAACGACTGCACCAAAAACAGTATCGTGAGAATTCAAATCGTTATTATTATCAGCAGCGAATGACAAAGACCCTGATGCCGAAAAAACAACACAGGCCAGAACCAAAAGTACTTTATTTATAGAAATCATTGAGGCTCCAGAACTCAGTATTCAACACGCTGCATAGCGCGAGATGGCAAGGTGGATTGACCATAAGTGTCAATGGCTGTCACGCTCAGACGATAGCCGCCTGGGGCAACAAACTCTCCGTCATTACCTCGACCACTCCATGTTATTTGGGTACTGCCCGCTGGCTGACCTGCAAAAGTGCGCCTGAAAACTTCCACGCCGCTTGTCGTACTGTCCACAGTCAGTACCACATCTGCCCGCCTCGAAAGATCAAAACGTATAGTGCTTTTGTTTTCTCCACGACTCTCAGCTGGATAGAAAATATCAGGAGTAGCCTCGAGATCACCCAGCGTTGTCTGGTGGTTCAGGAAAATCGCATTATCACTCGCCGTTAGGCCGTAGATAGCAGGCAAGTAGCCCCCCCGATCAAAACGGGGCAAGATTTCGCCACCTGTGCCTTCTCCAAACCATTTGATTTTATAATCTCCAGGGGCCATAACGCGCGAGCGAAAGAAAGTGGCAGGTGCAAAATCATCAGAGCCTATGATAGTCATATAGGCTGTCATTTTGGCGTTATTGGGATTGTTAAAACTGTAAATAGTGGGTTGATTGTTAAATGGCTCAAGCTCATTGTCCGAGACAGTTAATAGGCCACAATCAACGTTTCGATCAGTTCCACGACAGCTGTTACTGCCGCCCCAACCGCTGGGGTAATAGATTTTTCCACCGGTTGTGGTTCTGTAGTCAATGACGGACTCTGCGCCTTCGATGTCTTTATATCGCAATACGGCGTAGTAGTCCCCGGGAGCTAAAGACTTTCCACTGCTGTCTTTACCGTCCCAGTTTAAGGCATAGTCCCCTGTTGCTCGTTCTCGGTAAGGCCAAAGCGTGCGAACAGACATACCGCTAGCGTTTTCGACAACCAAGCTCACATCTGATGTGCCTTTCAATGAGACAGCGATGTTGCTTTCTTCGTTTACCTCAGGGTTAATAGCCGTATTGCTCAACAAAAGGCTATGATCTGCACGAGTGACAATATTAAGAATATCGGTTCCACTCGCACCATTCGCTGAAACGATTCTCAGGGTCGGGTAGAAATTGCCAATTTTTTCGTAAGTATGAGTAGCTGAACTTTCCTCAGTGCTGTCAATAACACCATCATTGTCGAAATCCCATTCCCAACGCTCGATACCCGTTCGGGTGGCATCACGGTAAGATGTTGAGAAGCGGACTTCTAGAGGAGCGACACCTTGCGTTGTTCTGGCAGAAAGTGTAACTGTAGGAACGACGTCAACCTGAGCATTAACTTCCATGTGGATTGGCTGCAAAACAGCAGCAACGCCTTCCGTATCAGTTAGCCTAAGACCTACTTTAAATTTGCCAGGTGTTTCGTAGGTATGAGTAACACGTCCGGTGGTTGTGCTTTCATCGTATCTGCCATCCCCATCGAAATCCCATTCGAATGACTGTACCCGCCCTTCGTTGTCTGCAGCGGTTGCGGAAAAAGTCACTCTTAGAGGAGCCTGTCCTGAAGTAGGTGAAGCTCGCAGATAAGCCGTTGGTGCTGCATTACCAACAGTGATTTGAATCGTAGCTTCAGCTTGGTTACCGGCATCGTCCCAAACTCTGATACGAGGATTATAAATTCCAGGCTTTGTATAGTTGGGGGTGACATCTCGCCCTGTTACGTCGTAGGAGCCAGAACCAAAATTAAGTCGATCAAAGCCTTTGTCGCCCGTACCGAGACCACCATCGACAGTTCCACCATCGCCTTCAAAATCCCAGAAATATCGATTGATGGCGGTAACGGAATCAACTACGGGGGTCATGCGAACAGTGAGAGGCGCGTCTCCTTCAGTAACATTAGAAATAAGGCTAACTGCAGCGTATGGCCGCACAATGACAGATAACTTTGCTTCGGATGCTTCACCATCCACCAAAGCCGAGAGTACAAAATCCGTTGTTTCTGTCGGGGTTATTTGCTGCTCACCTGTTGCAGCGACAGCGCCAATTCCAGGTGCTATCAAGACATTAGTTCCGTTTAAAACGTTCCAACGTAACGTCGTGGACTCACCCTCAACAATAGACTGTCTGTCGGCGGAAAAGCTCTCTCTATTTAATTGAGCTGCATCGTTAGGTGCTCCAGAATCAGAAGGCGGGGATGCCGAATCACCAGAGCCACATCCACCAAGCAAAAAAGACGCAATTATTAATATAATTGCGTTTTTCGCACGACAATATCTAGGCCTCAACGTAAGGGGAAAGTACAAGTACTGAAAGCTAATTAATTGCTTAACTGATATAGACCCAATTACGGCCATACTAACTCCCTCTGCAAGACCATCAACTAAAATTCGTGAACCCACCTTTTTACTAACTTATATCAAACTTTCCAAAAATATACTCCTATTACATTCCTACATTACTCAAATAAGTGAGAGTGATCTGGAGAGGTTGTTAACAGATTGCTTCAACTCAATGCTTAAACAAAGAATTCAACTTGCCAAAAGTCAGCGTTCAGCTAGGGGTAGCTGTAACGACACAGAAGCACTTCTAGTGCACTTGCTATATACAATTATTTTTGTTGACGTTTAGGGGGAACTGTTGAATCTCAGTTAGACATGTGCAAAGTGCGCGACCAGAAAACACGCAAACCAATGCACAACACAAATATTATTCAATCAAGCGCAGGGAAAATACTCTGTGGCATCACATCATCGCAGTTTATTTCTTTGCGAAACTTGCGCTTCAAATAACCTTCTGCAAGAAGCGATATACCACCAGTCGCTGTCGCCAACCAAACGCTACCACCAGCCTTTAATGTTCCGACAGCGTTTATCGTGGGACGCATTTTGGACAGCGTGCCTCCAATTTGCACGACGTTGATGTAGGAACCAACATTCAGACCTGTGCCGTTGCGGGCCATTGGCACTACACGCAATCGAACTTCTTCACTTGCCAAATCCAGCTCGCCAGCAGCGACAACCGTGACACTGGGCGTGTTAAAGATAATATTGTTGTTAACGTCAATTGCGCCTTGCTCTATCTTGAGATTCGCGGCCAAACAGTTTAGGACGTTTTTCGTTTTTCCTTCTCCAGCAATCCAGAACTTGAGTGCACGAGCGACATCTCCACCAATATTGTCTATCCATCGATCACGCATTGTTCCATCCCTAACAATGGCTTGCAGTTCACCCTCGCTGTTTGCCGCTACTTCTGCCATGGAACGGCCAATAGCACTTATCTCAAATCGAGCGTCCAGCTCACCGCCTTCTTTTAAGCCGACAGAATAGGCGCTTGGCAAGCGATGAAGCGGATACTCTCTAAGCGTTCCACTCGCATTGACGTGCGCTCGCAGCCCAGATCGAAAGTCAAGATCACTTTCCACGATCAATGTACCACCGTGTAAACCAGTCGCTGTTAGCTTTGATTTCAAAAGCCCTGACTTCAACGTTCCGTGTTGAACATAATTCCGAAATATAGAATTACCCAACACTACCCTATCAACTTTGGCTTGAAAGAGAATATCTACATCCCGCAGCCAGAGTAACGACAACACCGCATCAGAGAACATCCGAGAATTTTTTGCGGTCACAGCAACTTCGTCCGCCGCATTCATCACCGCAACACTGTTTTTTATGTCAAATGAAATCCCACTCAATAGAACTTCAACTAAGGGTGTAACGTAGGAAAAAGTTGCATCCATCTCTGCCTTCAAAGGCTGCTCATTCAGAGTGACTAACAAATCCGAAGCAGAGACAGAAAAACGATCAATTGTTATTGGGCCTAATAATTGAAGTTTACTTCGGCCCCAATATCCTGAAGAGCTAAAGTCGTGTGTTACTCCGCCCATTGCCTTTGTAGCCTTTATCAAAACCTCATGGTTAATAAGCTGCTCGCTTATTCCACCATCGGTATCACGACTCTGGACATTGAAGCTTTGAATGTTGACATCACCCAATAGGGGTAAAGCTGTGGACAAAAAGGGAATATCACTTTCTGTATCAGATGTGTTACTTGCAAATGAAAAATGTGAATCTAAAACTAATTTGGCTAGATCCAACTGATGAAAAACAATGCGGTCATCAAACAAAGTTAAGAGAGATAAATCACCTTTGACGCCGTCCGCACGAAGAAACTCACCGACAGAATCGTCTGTGGCAACACCTGATAATGTGATCGAATCCATAGAGAAACTTGGATCCATTGACCAGGATATCTCTAGATTATTGATTTGTGCCGTACGGCCTGTCGCTTCTTCGATTGCTTGCTTTATCTGCCATTTTACCGACGTGAAGAATATAAGCAGGCAAAACAGTAGCAACATAAAACCAGCGATCAGGTACTTGTACTTGCGGAGTGTTTGATTATCTAGATTCATATTGACGCGGTTTTTAAATAAACTTAAACTCAAATTATAACGATTGAGATGACACGTAAGCCACGGTACTAACTTACGCTAATTTTGCTAACAACTGCAAAGTAAAACCATCTGAAACGTCTACATTCTCTAGCTTTTGAGCTTTGCCACCACTAAGAAGAAAAACCAATATGAGTTTTCGAAACACCCAGAAATTGTCCTTCTTACTCACAATAGGCCTAATGACCAGTGGCTGTCAGACTATTGATACAATCACAGAAAACATAAAGCTACCGCAAAGCACATCTAAACCAGCTCATTCACAATTTCCTAAAAACCAGATGCCGCACGTCATGCTGAAAAAACCTGTGGCGTCAGGCACCTTAACTTCTAAATACGGTTTTCGATTAAATCCCGCTGGCATCCCTTTGCCTAAAAAGCACAGTGGCATTGACTATCGTGCGGACACTGGCACTTCAATATTTGCTGCGGCTGATGGCGTCATCGTCGATAAACGCGTCAGCTCTTCCTACGGCAAACTAATGAAGATAAGCCACGACAATGGTTTTTCGACTTTCTATGCTCACATGGATACTTTTGGCGCTACCTTAGAAAAAGGAACAGAGGTCACCAAGGGACAAGTGATTGGTACGGTGGGCTCAACAGGACGCTCGACAGGTCCTCATTTGCATTTTGAACTACACTATCGCGGCAAGAAGGTCGATCCACTGTTTAAATAAGGTCGGCACACTTTTTAGACATCCAATCCAATCTTGCGTTACTCGATTTGAGTAACGCGCCAGTGAGATAATGACTTACTGAAGTCCCACTCTTCGCAAGCTTCGCACCTTTGGTGATCAATCTCCCAACAATTCCTTGCCTAATAGAAATCCAGAGGCTTTGAATGCTTTGACCGTTCAGAATGTGCTTCGTGGCATTCGCAGTATCAAGGCGCTTAAAAAACCAAACTTAAGTACACCTTGATACCGCTAATAGCCACTCGATACAGTTGTTATGGTCTACAACAGATCGAACGAGAGTTTGAGATCAAAATCATAAATAAAGTCCAGATCAGTACCCGTAGCGATTTCAGCTGACGTAATCAGGCTAGCACTTGGGCTTAGCTCATAAACCAAGGTTGAATTTAAACTTAATCCAGCAATCTCATCGTCAGAACCCACTGCCATAGCAAGAGTTGCGGCACCAGATAACCAAAGATAATCGTTTAACTCTCTCTGATAACCGGCCGTTGCTCTAGCAGCCAACAAACTATCATCGGTGATGGCGACTTTTGCACCGCCACTGACACCCGTGGATATGTTGAGAGGCCAATACTGCTGGTACGACGCAAAGATAGAGATAACATCGTCATTGGCGCTGTTGGTGGGGTCAGGAATACCAAGGGATGCGAACGTTGTTGAGAAATCGTTCAGACCGTTATCTATTTCATCTCTGGAGTTAAACTCAAAACCGGCTTTAACCTCGGCACCACCTTGCCAGTTGAAAAACCCGCGTTCATTGAATATGTAGTTCATATCAAAAACAGCGTCTAGATCAGCCCCACCGCTTACGAGACCTTGAGAAGACAAGTACTGCCAAATCTCCTTGTACCAACGTCTGTTGTACTTTCCATTCTGAATATTGGCGAGCAAGGGTAAACCGTGGGCCTCATCAATCGCCAAGCGACGATACTTAATGCGATCGTCGATGATTCTACCCAGACTGTAAAGCTGCTCCGTTGTCGGAACAGAAGACATATATCCAGACGCTGAGAGTCGCTCGCTCAGTGCCCATGCTTGATGGAAAGCCAAATTGTTGTAGATCCGACCTCTACCCAAGCCGACCGAAAGGCCTAGCTCGCTGGGGTTGTCCTCATCGCTTTCTTCTATGTACCCAAAACCCAGAGATGCCGAGGCAAACCAAAATGACCTCGGATCAGCCGTGCCGCTATCGACGAAGCTAAACATTTGCCCAATATTATCTACGGAGCCAGAACCTGCTGCCACATAACTTTGCATGCTGTACGAGGCACCCAAACCAAGATTAAAACCCGCAGATTTGCGTATTCCAAGTGCAGCGTTACCATTGATCTCGTATTGATCGTCGACATCTTGAGCAAACTGATCGTAATCTAATGAGCCATTAGCGATAACCTGGTTAGCAGCCATGTCAGATTCATGCTGCAGATCCAATATTCCGTCTAAATCAACATCAGCGTCAGGGCGAGGATTGAAATAGTTATTGATCTCAGGCGGCGTAGGTTCTGCAAACACAACACCAGCAGTTAATAAAAGGGAAATTCCCGCTCCTAAACACTTAGTACGCATAAATTGCTGTCCTGTTATTGATCATTGTCATCACATTCAAAATCTGGTTTGGCCTAACACATATATACAAAGCGATGTAAATTTATTCACATATATGTATTAACAAACCGACACCATTACATGGTATCGGATTTTTCTGAGTTGATGAAGCGCTTATAATTTTTATGATCAAATGCAATCAGAATATCCGTCAAAGTAGTGTCATTAACGTTTGTACTTGCAAATCAAATTTGTTGACGTCAGGCAGTATCGATTACTTTAAAATACAGGGATGGAAAGCCAGAACCAGCTACCGAGGCAGTCTGTGCTTTTGCTGCCTTATTGCAAAACCACATAATGGAATACCCACCCCAAATTGGCCAAATTCTGCATCCTAAATTCTTAACTTAGAAGTGTTGGTTTTTGGCTGATGAAGCCGCCAGTGCATCTCAACCGATGTCACCGTAGAAATAAAGCTCTTATTCGCTTTACAGAGAAGAACCACCAACAAAGCCTATCGACCGGCTTTACAGCCCATAAGCGCGCACGGGAACAACAACGACGCTAACATCGCGATGTTTCCGCTCAAGGCTCTTTAACAATTAAGAAACATCTGACGAACGCAAGCCGTTCAGGAGAATGATCACTCTCCCAGTTCTTAGCTACACAGCTGCCGCAAGATAACCTAGCGGACACCGCTGTCTAATCAGCGAAGTTTTGATTCAGGGATAATGGTTATCAACATTGTTAACGCAGATAAACCTGGGCAAAAATAACTGATTGAATACTCTTATCAGCAATATAAAGTTGTTTCTAATCTACCCCTGCCCTATTGCACACCACGCAAAAAACGTATCCTTTTTTCGGCTTCTGCGTGGGCAACAAAACACCTTGGTATAACACTAAAGTGTGCACGGCCGTCGACCAATATCCCATGTGAACTTCCCCGCTCAATAATAGCAACCGGTATAGAGCTGAAGTTTGTATGCAACGTTATCGCAGCTGCCGAGCCATTATAATAACCACGAGAGATAACGTGTTTATTGATGCGCTCCCACGGCAGAAAAAAATAGTCATGCCGACTGCGATTGGCCAATATGTAAGCGCCTTTGTCATTGGCAAAAAACTCTATCCGCCTTATCTTCAATAGCTGCACCGCTACGTAGATATACCAAAGCGCCAGCACAATACACATGGTTATGGCGAAGACAAACTCGCTGTGCCGTTCTTCAGGGAAAAATAATTCTTTGGTGAAACCAACGTAGATCATCAAGCCAACCGATGCTGTGACCATAATTGTATTTAATAAGACGGCACCCGCACCAGACAAACTTAAAAACTTCTTGTTTGTGCGTTTCTGTTTACGGATATCTCTATAGCTCAGCGTTACCTGAGTTGGAGTTGCTGGCGGGCCATCTGTAGATATTTCTGTTGATTGGGTAGGCATGGTGTCTATTGCTGAATGTTGACTGGAATACAGCCGAGTTGATCCAAGATAAGCGGTGACTCAAGGTGATTAGTTCTGTTTTTCAATTGTCACTTCAATCGACTTGCTATCGCCAGCAAACCACTTTTGAACATATAACGTGCCGACGATGGGGGCAGTCCCTTCATCGGGAATTTCCTTGTAGCGAACACTGTTTTTTGTTTCTTTCTCGTATTCGAAATTTACAATTTTTTTGGTCATATCAACCCCCGATACCACACCACTGAATAGAGTAACCGTTGGCCACTGCTGCGCTATGTCAGACGGCGAGTCACTCCGCACGCGTCCAAGGAGGGATCATACAGTACATAAGCGGCATACTCGACGTGTTGCACGTCCAGTAGCACTGAGTGCCCTGACACGTATTCTCAATCCCCCCTTCAAAGCACAGCGCTAACCTCTACCTCAATCAGGATATCTGGGTGCGTGAGGCCATTCACGATGCAAATAGTATTAGCGGGTGGATTGCTGGGGAAATAGTCTTTCAACAATTCCCGAACGTTGGGCACATCTTGCTCTCTGCATAAATAAGTCACCATTCTGACAACATCGCCAAGGTCAGCACCCGAGTTTGAAAGCACCACTTTTAGTTTCTCAAACACCAATTGCCTCTGGGCATCAAAGTCATCAGCGTCGACTATTGAGCCATCCAGCGTCGCTGGCACTTGGCCTGAGCGAAAGATAAATTTGCTCGCATTGGCAATCTCTACGCAATGGGTATAGTTACTCAAAGGCTCATGGACATCTTTGCTATTTTTGTAACTTCTAGTTGCCAGAAACTCCCGTCCTAGCCGCAGATACGCACCGCCTGAACATGAGCATAGTGCCCCTTAGCCATCATCAAAAAGGCTTCTGGAACAAGGGATCAACATAGAAGGGGCAAAAAAATCGAGCAAGTAGAACTAGAGTTCGTCTGCCGTTATCCACTCGATTAGCTCAGAGGCGCTCATCAGCGCGAACTGCCTCTTAGCAAGCTGCCCTGAGGAGTCGAAGAGCAAAAGCTCCGCCTGCTCTGCGTTGTGCTCTGCGATAAGCTTATCGCCTGCTGGCGTGCTGTACTGCGCGATCAGAAGAAACACTTGATCACCCAGCTGATCGCGTACCAGATTCATCTGCTCGGGTTGGCTAATGCTGACAGCTAGATTGGGATCATAGACAAACACCAACGCCGGTTTGCCAGTGCCAATCTCCTCATGAGTCGACTTGAAGCCTTTTGGCAGCGCCAGAAAAGCAAGACCAATAAGCAACAGAACGAAAACAGTGACGCCGATGGACATCCAAGGCTTTCGGCGAGCGGGTTTGGAACGAGTATTCTCGTCGATGACTAAGGCCTCTTTTAGCTATTTGATATTTCAAGCGAACGGCGCCTACGCGCGCGCTGCTACGCTGAGCAAACTTTAGGATACCGAATGAGTGTCATAGTTCCCAGCTGGCGCGATACCCTTTTAGCTGACCCGACTATTTGTAATCGTTGCATAACTTACAACACTGCCAATTGGCCATCGCCCTCGCCCTCGCCATTAAATCCGCAGCTGGGTTTGGCTATCTTGGCTGGCAGGTCAAAGTGCCGAATAGGTAATTAAATGAGGGGGGATTTTGTCTTTGATTTTTTCATGCAATGCTGGCAGCAGAGACCAATGCAGTCCCTGTCTGTGGTGATGCGCTGTATGGTAGCCCAGGTTTCCGGTAGTGATATTGTAGAAGCGACTGAGGTTGTTTCTGGACGCCTCAAACTCATTCTCGGTGCTGAGCCCAGAATGATGATCGTAGGTTGCCCAAGACGTCAGCAATAGTCCGCTAATCATCGGCAATACAAACAGGAATAAGGTCGCCACTGGATTAATGTATGCCAAGCTAGACACGACAGCCAACGTTAGCAGTGAATAAATAACGAAGGGCTTTTGCTTGTTTGGGAAACGGGTACCAACTTTATAACCCCGAACGTAGGCCGTACTCGCCACATTCAACGTATATTCGATCTCTCCCATTTTTTCTCCAGACTTCCGTTGCCAGCGGCTTTCATCCTTGCTCTGATCCATGTAATTCAGGTGATGACCTAACACATGGTGAAGCAACCACAGATTAGTGGTAACGCCTGTGTGCAGAGCGTAAAACATTTCGAGCAATCGATTCAGCGCTCTGTTCTTGAAGGTAGCAGTGTGTTGGTGATGATGGTTCCAGGCGCATATCTTCCCTTTAGGGATGATCATCACCAACCAAAAAACGACCAAAACCCAGATGCTCTCGACCAAAAAATACAACCAAAAGTCAAGCAGACTAAGAGCCAAAATAATGGCGATGGGCAACTTATCGGAGGAATATCTAAACACAGAGCGAGACCTAAATAGCAGGGATGGAGAGAGTGGCGAGAACTAACAAGAGATTGCACATCTAATTTCTAGTTTAGTAGGGCATAACTCAAATGAGGCAGCTGTTTGAAATAGCCGGATAAAATAAATCCTTGTACCCACACTGGGCTGCACATGAAATTTGCGAATCGAGCGACTAAAACCAGAGAACTGCCAAAGGACGAAGCTGCATTATTAGCGTCTAAATTTGCCGTAAGCTTATAAATAGTAAGGGTATTTTCACGTGAACAGCACAGCCCTAAACACATACAAGCCGTGCAGACAAACACCTCATGTTATTAAAAGCGTCCAGCTCGGCACTCAGTGCAGTGGACAAATTTATTTTGCGTGATGAGAAAAATATAAGCCCTGAGCACGAATTGAGTTCGACACACCACTATGCAGAAAGCGCACATCAAGTGATGCGCATAGTGTGCTTATGGGGGTTTATGAGCAAAGATCAGCTCAGCAATTTTGCTATTGCCCGGATGTGCTTGTCGTCTATGCCCTCTGCTTGCAATGCATCATGCAAGGACAATACGTAGTCCGTGTTTGTGCCGCTGGGGCCTATCGAGTGTCGGATTTGCTCGGCAATCGCTTCGTCAGATGCATCGCCCAGCCAAGCGGCATTGTTGGGAGCCGCTATGTAAGTTAGCGCATCAATGGACCCCAGCTCTTCAGTGGTGACAGACAATTGCTGCCGCTCATAGCCATTCTTTTCTCGGTAGTCGAGATCCTCAAGGACTTGTGCAACATCGGGCTTGGCAATTCCAAACACTCTTCCTTTGCACTGAACACCGACAACTGGCACAAGTGTTAACACTCGGCCAGGAGACTCAACCGTCCCACGATGATCGTGCGAACCCTGCCAAAAGCGTCTCGACCAGCCATCAGCCGTTGCCCAAAGAGCCACCGAATACGGGATTGCAGGGCGCCAAATAATCGAACCATAGCCGTAGACCCACAACCCGATGTTTTCTGATTCAACCAATTTGATGTCTCACTTGTTAGCCTCCCACCAACTATACCGTCAAAAGAACTTCATACTCACTTATTCAGTGAGCGCAGTCACTTTGAAGCTCTCTAATGCAGAGGCAACATTAGTGCGAGAGTATTTAGTTATGGGGGCGCCGGTGGACTCGGCTTCCAACCCAGTTGTGGCTCAAAGGCAACCCATCCGATGGGCAGCTGTTTTTGTATCTAAATTTTATCGAAAAATAAATTTTATGCACACAGAATATCTAACAATGCTTGAGTACAATTGAATCACTACCCGCATTTCTTCCGTGATCAGTATCAGAGTCAAACTTTTCTTGTTTTGCTCGGTTTTCTTTCAGTACTCTGTTGTTGTTCTGATTAATAAGTTTTTTCAATTCATCCTTACTGTCCTGCGGAGCTATTGATAAGAGCGCTTGCCTAATTTTTTTTGCGACGCCAGAGCCCAGCTCTGCGTGCTTGTCCTCGTGCTTCTTAAGCTTTCTATACATGTCATCCCAGCTTGATTTCATGCAGTCAGAAGCGCCGGAATAACCCAGCCACACTGGCATATCGATGCTGACCGTATAAGCCACATCTACCTTGCTCACCTTGTGCTTATTGTCCTGCTCGGTCATTGTGTAGCTGACAGCCCAGTCATGATTAGTTCGCCCCCAACTTCCATCTGGCCCGTATTGGTCGATGGCGGCAATCAACTCTTCAAAATTGCTTCCCGACACAGTGTATTTATTGATCGTTGCTTGAGCATTTAAAGTAGCAGCGTTTAAAGCAAGGAATGCCAATGAACCAAGCATAGTAATTTTTCGAAAATGCATTTTTATCTCTGCAACTAATGGTGTCTAAATATGCAATAACACCTATTATAGGTAACCTCTACAACGCCAACTACCGAAAAAATAATGTACCCCGCGATGCGCTTCGCCAAAAAAACGGTTCTAGTAATCCATCCGAAGGCAATCTGCATTTTTTTCGCACCTGTAAGACGCCATACTCAGGGAAAATGTGCGATCACGAGCGAGTGATTTTCCCGATGAATCGAGGCGACAAACACAAAAATGAGCGTGGCAATATGTGTCAGCTTGCGGCGGATAATTAAGCGTGCACCAGCGCACAAATTTATTCCTTCTCTCCAGTACCAACAAACCCCACCATACGGGATACTAGGCCTTCGTCTTTTTCCACAAAATACTGACCGAGTTGAACTTGTTCAGAGCCATCAGGCCCCATTCCGCCAAAAGCGACAGTGACACGAGTGACGTCGGCGACCGTATCAGCTTTAATAACTTTTGCTGACCAACCCGGAGCACTTGCGTTAAACATGCCTACATAGTTATTTATCGCTGCGATACCATTTACAGTTTCCGGTGTACGAGGATCATCGTACTGAATGGTTTCTGTCACAGAATTATTTAATTTGGCAAGTCGAGCCTCAGCTTCCTCAATCTGCCATGCGTCAAAAAATGTTGTGATGCAATCTGACATATTCCTCTCCTAATTTTATTCGCATGTCAGGCATAACGCTGAGCGAATGTGCAGCGTTGCTGCGAAGCAGCGCCTTTAGATGTCCAGCACGAAATGCGTTCATAGCACGTTTTGTTAGGTTTTTTAGAACGTATCAGAGTAACTAAACCTATGCTGACATTCAGGGCATTCATTCGACTTACCAAATATTAGGTAAGCAATAAGACCTGATACAACAACGACAATGCCCACCGTAAGAGAACTTGAAAAACCTACCAATGAAGCAAAATCCACAAAAATACCTGCTGACAGCCAAAAAATAGTTCAAAGGCCATAGATCCAAACAGATACCTAAAAAAAGAGTATTTCACTTTTGCCAAAGTAATCCCACAGTTAGTGCACGTTCTCCTTTGGATATTGCTTATGATGTCATTGACGCCCCACTCACCGGAATTTTTGGAGCGGAGCGAGTAAAATTTCCGAGTGCAGTGGCTTGTTATATTTCATTTATTGAGAAAGCTGTAATTTCAAAATATCCAACCAATTAGTATCATCAACTGTTCTTTCAGAAGTGGCTACAGGAATTACATTAACCTTATCTCTATTCTCTGCACTTATTCGAAGTTTCTTAACCAGTCTGCTTTTTTGAATTTCAGCAGAACCATCCGTACTGAGGCAAATCCAAAATAAATTCTTATTGTTGTCTTCGATTAGCTGTCTAAACAGGCCATTGATATGACTATCATCGATATTAAAACCATACCCTATGACAACTATTGCATTACAGGTAAGGTACTCATCAAACAAGCCCACATAGCGCCTAGACATATCTACAGACGTAAGTGGTTTTAGCCCGCTTTGAGTTAATATAAACGGCACGTGAATTTGATCCGTCGGAACATCTCCTTCATCAGCACAAAAAATAACCGAGTTTTTATATGGATTATAGTAATCAGAGACCCCACCATTTAAATGGTGAACAGCTGGAATATCAAAACCTAGATCTCTGGAGATATTTTCAACCAAACTATTGTAATTAGCAGTACCTATAGCTCCTATCTCAATATCTAGCTCAGCACATCGCTGGAGATCGTGATAATAACCATTATCAGGAAGGTCCCCTGCATCTTCCAGTTGCTTGATTATATATTCCCGTGTGGCTCTCAAAAAAACCACCATTTTTGAAAACTTAGCCCATTCAGTCTTTGGTGAAAATAAATATCTGAAATGGCTGTCGATTAGCGACTGATAATCGAGAACAGTGGTAAATATATTCTCTAAAAGCTGTTGCGATATGGCAGATAAAAGATCACTTATCGTGCCATCAACAATATCGTATTCTCGCTTTTGCTCTAATAACAATTCTAAAGCTGTTAACCCTGCACGACTAAATTCGAGCTTAAACATTCCACTCACATCATCGAAGATAGGAATATTATCTGGTGCCGCTTCAAATAGCTCTTGGTTCAGCCTCTGGACCAAATCTTGACCATGTGCGCCCACTAATAACTGCAAGAATGCTCCGGCATATCTTTGAAGATCAGCAGTATTTTCTTTACAGCTAATAACGCTCAAAATTGCTGAATAAAACTCACTACCAAACAACCTTACCTCATTTGCCAATATAGGATTCATTCGGACAGCGGTTGAATACAGTAGCTCTCCGTATTGAGTCTCCATTTCCGCACCGAACTTATCCACTACATTTTGCTTGGTAAGCCCTAGTTGTGAAATAGCATGCTCGGCTTCTTCATCGAAGTTATTTAATCTTCGAATTATTTCTGATTTTCTATATTCAATCGATGACTCAATTAAATTAGTAAATTCATTCTTGCCAAATGCATGAATTCTTTGTGTCGCATATTTTTCTGGCAACCATTCAGTAGCATAATTAGTAAGGGAGTTTATTTGCCCTAATTGTTGTCGAAGTGACTGTTTATGTGCGCTTACATCTTGACGAAAAAGGTCAATTGCAAATTTACCGCCTGTAGGCAATCCATAACCAACTTCAGCACCTGCACCAAAGAAAAACCCTAATTTCATAAATTTTTGTCCATTTAATGTTGATGCTGATCAAGTCGTGAAATATATCGCCGCATTCAGCAGCTTGTCCGCTGCAATGCCTTGTTAAATTCATCTTGCCCAAGGCGCCTTTTTTAAAGTAAATGATGAATTCTTAAACCCATATTCATGATCTAGTTTAGTGCAAACATCAGCTACAAATTTAAGCGCAATCAGATAGTAGTTAAATGCCTCGATTGGTTGCCTCATCATTTCCGCATAGCGCAACTTTATAGCATCTTTATCGGATGGCAGGTTTATCAACTCCGATGAATCCAATTCACATTCATGTCGTTTAAGCCATTCAATAAGACCATCAAGGCAGTGACCATGTTTTCCTTGACCGGTCTTGGAGTGAATAAGCACTTTAAGAGACTTCTCTATCGCTAAATGAAACTCCCAGCAAGCCACGGCTGACAACTCTGGTTTGTTTGCGAGTATATCGCTTACACCTTTCTCAAAGTGTCCCCATATGCCCATAGACATATTCCGAGCTGATTGCTCAAGCTCACTTGAAGTATTTATGTCTATGTTTATAGATCTTGAATAGGAAATGATTTCTGCGATTTGTTCTTTGAGGTCAGAAGCTAATTTCTCCGTCATATGCTCAAGATTGATATTAGGTTGTATTATTTCCTCAATTCTTTCATTTTCTTGCATGTAATCTGGAAACATCATCTTTGACAATTTCCCTTCCTCCACAACCTCCGATGTTGTGGAGGCTATTTTGAGCTCTATTGGTTGTCCGTAGACGAAGGCCACGCCAAGATAAAATCTTTTTACATTGCTCTTGGTCAGATCTCTGTATTTTTCATAATACCAATCGTTAAATATAGGAAGAACGCACTCTCGATACGCATCACTTTCTAGTAGTTGTTCTTTAGACTCAAATGTTGAATCTTGAACAAAATACTCTACATAAAGCATTCCGGCGGCGATAAATCGATTTGGTATTGGAATGCCCTTTGCCTCCAGCAGCTCGTCGATTTCGGGCATCAATCCAAAGATGTGATCCCTTAATTCATTTGACAATCAGATCTGACCTTTTCAATTTAACGGATAAGGTTATGTCG
>JAVCKV010570304.1:0-10122 GCA_032274145.1 Herpochondria borealis | reverse complement strand
AAACTAAACGCAGCCAATGAAATTGCGTTTCCAAGAAAGTAGAACACGGCGCATGTTGTTCCATATTTGAAGAATATAGAACAGACTTGCCGTCTGTGCTATATTATTTGAACAAAGCCGGACAACTACACGAAACACTCTGTGCTAAATTACTATCCACGGCGCATGAATGGATTACAGTAGGTATTTGCTGTTTTGGAACAGAACCACTGCAGGTGGTCTAAGCAGGAACGCCAGTGATCCGTGATCCTCATAATCGTACCGGTCCAGGGTGGGTAAATTTTGAGCAACAGACAAATTTTGAACGTAGTGTCAAAATATTCAATAAATAAGGAAAGTGCAACTAAAAACTTGGAACAAGGAGCTAGAAAATTGGAAGATGTCTATGAAAAATATAACATACCAACGAGCCGCTCTGTACCGCTCCGCGGTTCCGATATAACGATCATACAAGGTGTAGCAATTATACCTTAAAGGACCAACGCAGCGTGCACGGCACGTCGCTCGGCTGGGGAGGCAGGGCACCTCGGCTGCCAGCGCTGCGCGGGGTGTTTTTATACGTGTAAAATTGTGAGCGAGGCAGACACCATCTGACGTTGTAAGCGTTCCGGCTGCCCCCGCGGCCGCAGCAGAGCTCGAGATATCGCAGAGCTCGAGATGTCGTGCCCACCCCAACTCCCACTCCCGTCTTCGCCGCACCCCCAAAATCTTCGCCCTGCTCCGAAATCCCGCACCCAACGACCCTCCCGTCACCGCCTTAGCCGCACCCCGAAAATCTTCGCCCTGCCCCGAAAGCCCGCACCCACCGCCCCTCCCGTCCCTCGGCCGGCGACCACGATTAACCTGCCGTAGCTCTGCCCGCCGCCAATGTGGCATCGCGTGTCTACCACTGCTCAACCGAAGTCCCTCTGCCCGCCGCCCGTGTGCCGTCGTGTGTGCACCGCTGCTAAAATGGCGCAAATGTACCCGCCGTCCGTGTTCCGGCGCTTGGAAAATTCCACTCACCTGGTGCCACGCTGCCCGCCGCCTATGTAACATCGCGTATCAAGGACCGCTCCCAGTCAGTCGCTTAGGATCCGCTACTGCTCCGTCTTTGTTGTACCAGTTCGGGCGTCCCTCTCCGCACGCCGGGCGCTTTGTAATTCCATCTATTAAGGAGTTTTCCTTCTGATGGTTTCGTCCGGTCGTCGCCCCTTTCAAGTGGATCTTACAGGACAGAATCTCCATCAACTACTGCTGTAGGCGCGCGTTGCACTCCGTGTTTATTATGCAAGTTGCGTTTTGAATCGTTGAGTAAGATGGATAGAAAATGTTTGCTCTCTATCGTTTAACCTCCGTGTGGAACCAAGGCGTAATTCTAAGGGAGAAATTGTGTGTTTCTGTCTCTCCACATCCGCGGAAACGACCTGCTACCTCCGTCTTTTTGATCGCTTTTCCTGTATCGATGTAAAGTTGATAGTACTTGCCTGTTCAAAAATTGGAGTTGCCTCGCTCCCACAGAGTCTTCGTTGAGCTCATAGATATGGCGTTTGAACCACTGTAGCAGATCATCCATTTCATATATATCTTTCTTTACGTTTTACAGAACCATCTTCATTGGAATCTTTCGAACCTGTTTCATCGCCATTGAACGCAAAAATAGATGATTGGGCGACCCCATTCGTGTGACTCGCATTGGTTTCATCCAAAGCACGGATCTGTTGACAGATGTTTCGCTCGTGTTCGACTTGAGGGTAAAAGCTGCTTTTTCCCTCTTAAATTCCCAAAATGGAGGCTCCAAATTGCGTGTCAGATCTCGACACCAAGGATTCTTAAAACAAGCCACCAAATGCTTGCAGATCATAAACTTGCTCAGATAAAAAGAAGGGCATGAGCATGTACATTTCTTTCTGTCAGTTTCATAGACCAGTCCACTTGGATCTTTGGTCCTTTTATCTCCCCATTCTTTTATCATTCGCTTATACCATCCAGGGCTTAACTTTTCCTCGAAAATCATGTTTTAATCGGCTTCAACTTTTGGCATCAACTTAGTGTCTAAAATGAACATCAATAAATCTGCCCGTGGACGATTATGGAAGACGAGATACTTTCTTTTTAGATTAGACCAATGGCCTTCCACAAACATTCTGGTATGAGCAAAAGGGATAAAATTCTCATGTCTCCTCCCCCAAGTCAAGAAGAGCTTTCTATCTGAACCATACCAGTTACATAACAGGTACTGATACAATTCTTTGTATTCCTCATTGTCGTACTTTTGTTTCAATTCGACAAAAGTGTCTTTGAACAGATCTGTGTAGCTCTTCCCCGGATAAAAATGAAGATGGATGTTGTAGTGCTTCGAGATCAAGCTAAGAAGTTCCTGCTCCTATTCATTTGAAAACTGGAAGTCGGCAACCTCAGCTCTCAATTTCCCAATCTTTTTCTTAACGGCTCTCTTCATGTGCCAGTAAAAAAATGAAGGTGTCAGATTCTAAACCCCTTCAATAGCGCTCATTTAGCCTTCGTCTTTGTCGGAAAAGAAAAAAATTGTTTCAGATCTGGAACAGCCTCCTTTACAGCTGCAAGAAAATCATAGACTTCGTACATTCGTTTCTGATCACTTGATGATTTTTCAGTAGAAGATAACCCAGGGGAATTCCGACACCAAATGCACTAATCATGACTGAAAATGCTCTATTTTTGAGCTATTTGTCTTATATATGCTGTCTATGAAGACCTCCACGCATTGCAGTTTCTCAACAGCCTTCAATCCAACGTGATTCAGTACAGCAAATGAGTGCGAATCACTAGTATCATATAGGTATTTCAAGTTCGTTGCTTTTCGAGCGAACTTGTTCATGGAAATACATGGATCGACGACGTGCATGAATTGTATTTTGACTACATAAATCCACCTATAATGAACACATTCAAAGTTACGAGTATTCCTTCCTCATTTTTTAGTCTGTTTAAAATCATAGTCTATGTGAGATCCTCATTCGCCAGTCGAGCTACTAAGTACCCAGTTGTATTTGAAACACTACATCTTGCACGGTCTCGCTCGTGGGGTATCATTTGAGATGCCTGTAGACTTTATAATACATTTCTTTAATAAGAATATTCATCATGCCGCGGCACTCTTTCACACGAATGTTCCCGCAATTCCTCTTTCTTGTTCCACATGTGGCAGAAGAAGCCGAACTGGATGATTTTCTACCCGCTTTTGCGCAAATCTGTAGATATTTCGATTACCCGGTGTACTGTGGATATTGTATAAATATTTCTCTATTTTTCAACAATTGTCTTAATAATGTTCAGATTTTCAGTGATTGTTTTTTCAAGGCCGATTGGCTTAGACCTCAAATATCTTGCGAAAAAAACAGTCGATACCCAGCTCCTTTTTCTATATCACAGTAAATAGCATTTCGAGTAGCACGTGACGCAAAATGATCCAACTCATCTTTGCAACTGTCTTTAGTTGTAAGCTTTTGCCGCAAAGAAGCGATGCGCACAATCTCGCAAGGCGGGCACTTCCGAAATTCAAATCAATTAGTTTATAGATCACCACCTGCTTCAATAAGAAAAATGTATTCTTGCCTCCCACTAAAACATCTCGGATACGTATATTCTGCGATCCCGCGCAGGAAAACCACGTTTAGATCCAATTTGTAACTATGAAATTGATAAAGCACTTTGCTTGAAAATAAAAAGGCGTCTATCTTTGTTTCGAAGGCCGAAGCAAGAAAGATTAGCAACTACCAAACTTTTTCAATTAACACGCGATAAAGATTCAGTATCTCTTATATCTCCTCACCAGTTGCAGTACATTTGGAAAGAGACATGAACAACTCAACCATTTTGAGATCAATCAAACCCATTTCCTCTATGTTCTCATCATTTTTGACCTTAAGTGGTTCGTCACTATCAGACAAAACCATATTTTAAACTCCAGAACAATTCAAGACCAAAAAAGGCGCATATAAACAGCAGCAGGCCTGTGTGACGGTAGAGTTGTGCGCGGCACACGGGCAGCGGACAGATAGACTTCATTTGAGCAGTGGACGACACGCGACGCCACATAGGCGGCGGGCAGAGTCGCGGCAGGTTAACAGCGGTCGCTGGCCGAGCGACGGGAGGGGCTGTGGTTGCGGGCTTTCGGAGCAGGACGAAGATTTTGGGGTGCGGCGAAGACGGGAGAGAAAGGTAAGGTCGGGCGCGACATCTCGAGCTCTGTGGCGGCGGCCTGGGCAGCCGAAACGGTTACAACGTCAGATGGTGTCTGCCTCGCTCACAAATGTACACGTGTTCAAATGCCCCCGCACAGCGCTGGTAGCCGAGGTGCCCTGCCCCCCGAGCCGAGCGATGCGCCGTGCACGCTGCGTTGGTCTTTTAAGGCCTAATGGGAGAAATAGAGTGGAGACAATTTTTTTTTTAGTATAGTTTTTGGTGATTGGTGATTGTGAGAGAGGTTCACATATAAATCTATTAATATATATTTAAAACCCTTTGCTGTACAAATACTGTACGGTTCTGCACAACCTCAAGAGTAGACGGACCAATGGGATCGTTGGTTATGCAAGTTTCCGAGACTCTGGAATTTATCGGCGACTTCTGGATCAACTTGATTCCAGGGCCCAGAGAAGAATTCGCTCCTGTGCAACCACCAAAGCGTGCCTTTACCGGGCCGGCAAAGGGATTTATTCCGGACGAACTATGCGCAAAAACGGGTTATCCGAATGGTTTATATAAAAACCACCAATGTTCTATCCTATCGCCCGCGCTCGCCTTTACTCCCCCGGCTGCGTTCACATTTCGCTCTTCCTCACCCATTGTCCAGACTTCCGCGCCCCACGCCTCTGCCTTCAGCGCGATCCAATTCCCGTCACACCCCTCGCTACCCCCCGCCGCTCCCCCCCGCCGCTGTCCCCCGCCACGCCCACAATGGTGCTCACGCCGTCGACGATGCTGCCGCTGGGCACGCAGGCCCCCGCCTTCTCGCTGCCGGAGCCGCTGACCGGGAGCGCGGTCTCGCTGTCGGACGTGACAGGCCCTCACGGCGTGCTCGTCGCGTTTATCTGTAACCACTGCCCGTTCGTCGTGCACTTGCAGAAGCAGCTGCAGGCGACGGGCACCGAGCTGTCTGCAATGGGCATCGGAATGGTCGGTATTTCTGCGAACGACGTGTCGTCGCATCCGGCCGACGGCCCGAAGGAGATGGCTAAGTTGGCCGAGTCGTCATGGACGTCGTTCCGCTATCTTTACGACGAGACGCAGGACGTGGCAAAGGCGTACAAGGCTGCCTGTACCCCCGACTTCTTCCTATTCAACAAGGACCTCAAACTCGTCTATCGGTAAGTCGTACCTCACTCCTTCCTTTTTTTTCTTCCATTCTTTTTTGTTCTTACCCATCTACTAACGCACTGAACTCGCGGAACAGAGGCCAATTGGACACATCGCGACCAGGGAACAAAAATCCTATCACTGGCGACTCGATAAGAACGGCCGCCCAATTGCTCGTCGAAGGAAAGCCCATCCCAGAGTCGTCGATGAAGCCGTCGATCGGGTGCGGCATCAAGTGGCGCGAAGGAAACGATCCCAACTACTAAAGATAACATGCGTAGAAAGCGGTGCGTAGCAACAGCGCCAATCTCCGAGACAACCTCTACCCAACATACTCTGCGCTCCCAATATGAAGCTTTCTCTCTCTCATGTCGGCTGGCGTGCAGCTGATGCTACTGTATCGTTAAAAGCACGCCCCTCTCCTCTCGCTCACTTCTTCTTCTTCTTCTTGCCGCCACCACCGCCACCGCCCACCGCCGCCGCGCCGAGCGTGTCCATTACCGTCCCAAGCACCCCTCCTCCTCCCTTATCATTGCCGCCACCCAGCATGTCGCCCAACTGCGCCACCATAGCCCCTGCCCCACTATCACCTTTTCCCCCACCGCCAAGCAGTTGCCCGATGGCCTGTGTGGCCATTCCGGCCGCTGCCCCTCCGCCGCCGCCGCCACCACCACCGCCACCGGTAGCCATCTTGCCGATCTGGTTCGCAACGATTGCCTTCCCTGCTTGTGCTGGCGCGTGCTTCATCGCATACTTCATCGCATGATGCGCCACTTGTGACGTGATCCCAGCTTCTTCATCACCCGACACGATTTTGCCGAATTTCTTCAGCGTTGTCGCGTTCTTCTTTCCCTTCGCCGCGCCGGTCGCTCCAGCGTTTTGTAGCACGAACCCCATAGCCTGCTGCGCTAGCTCTGCACCACCGCGACCGTCACTGTCCGATTCGTTGCCCGTGACGAACTTCCCGATCTTCTGAACGGCCTTAGACCCCTTTCCCTCACCCGGAGCATGCTGAAGAGCGTATCCAAGGGCGTGTTGTGCGAGTTGCAGTTTTCCCATATCGTCTTCATCATCGTCGCTGTCGCTGCCGCCGCCGCCCCCGGCGCCTCCGCCACCCAGCATGCCGCCGATACGACCAAGCAGCGTCTTCTTCCCGCCGCCCTCGGCAGTGTCCCCACCGGTTTCGCCACCCGGTGCTGGGGTCTTCCCAGGTGCCGTTACCCCCACTGGCCGCGGACCCATTGGTGCACCAGCCGCAGGTACCATACCCGGCATGCCACCGGGAATGCCATCGGCGGAATGCGGGTGCAGCTGCATGCTAGTGCCCGCGCCGGCCGGAGCAGCCCGGCTATATCCAAGAGCGTACGCCGAGGCGTTTTGAGGGAGTCCACCCTGTGCTGCTGCAGAGACACCCGATCCCGGCACAGGTACTAGCGCTGGACCCAGACCCAGGCCAAGTGTTGGCGCAGGGGCATCAATACCCGCCGCAAGCCCAGCATGAAGCTGGCGCTGAGACGGCAGTTCAGACAAGTACGCGTCCGACGAGTGGTACGGAGGGAATGATGCCGGCGCATACGTCGGGAGCAGCAAATCCTGATTTGACGGTAACGCCCCAGAGGAGCCAACAGAGGCACGAGGCGGCGCGAGCGGCATTGGCGCAGGCGCCATGCCTTGCATGCGAAGCTGCTGTTGATGATACTGCTGCTGGTACTGCGACGGGGGAAGCGACTGTCCAGACAGTCCCTGTTGCTGCGGATGTGGGCCAGGGGGAACAATACCGCCTGGCACGGCCCCTTGTGCTAACATGCGCCCACGCCCGCGGGCACCCTGCAATGAGCCGAACGACGGCAGTGCGTGTGCGGAGTCATGTGCAAGTGGTGGATGCATCATGCCTGAGTGTCGCGGGCCAGGGCCGTAGCCGTAGCCGGGGCCGGGAGCAGGGCCGTAGCCGGGGTCGGGAACATGGCCGTAGCCAGGGTCGGGAACATGGCCGTAGCCGGGGCCGCCGGCAATGGAGCGTGGCGGGGCATGTGCGAACTTGCGAGGCGGTGGTGCGCGAGCCGGAATGCGAGGCGGTGAGTCGAAAGGATTGACTATAGGGATGACATCGGGCGGAAGCGAAGGTGTCTGCGTTGCAACGTTGATCGAAGGCTTGTTGGAGCGGCGCGAATGGCCCCTGCTCGCACGTGGCGGCGGGGGGTGGTCCGACATACCAGTCGCAGCATTCCTGCGCGAGATGCGGTGAGCATACGGATCGCCGTGTTTTCCACTAGCGCGGCGCGGCGCGGGGTAGTCTCCATGGTCGGCGTAGTGGCCGGCAACGGTACCGTGCCCCTGAGCGTACGGGTCATCTTCGAGGCCCGGGAGTGGGTTATTATGGCCATGACGGTTGTCAAACTGCTCTGTTTCGCCGTGGTGCGGGTCCGCGGTGGTAACCCTGGGGTCATGTTCACCATGCACATCGTCAGCATGTTCATCTTCGGGGTGATGTTCTTGTTGTTGCTCGAGATTGTGCTGCTCGAAGCGATAGCGAAAATCCTGGAACTCGTGCTCGTCGACGTGCCGACCCCTACCATCATCACCATCATCATCAACATCGTCGTCGACGTTGTCATCTTCAGGACCATGAATATCGTCGCGCAGGTCGCGCCCGCGCCGTGGCTGTGGCGGTGGGGGAGGCGTGGGGTGCGTGTTCACGCGGTGGGCGAGAGCGTCAGGGTCACGCACGCGGTCGCGCTGCGGCCGGCGGGAAATAGCTGCCTCGTGGGCATAGGGATCGCCGTGCGCAATGCCTTCATCGTCCACCTCAACCCCGTCTTCGCGCGAGTATGCGCCTGGCACGGAAGAGGACGCGGCATCACTGCGCCGTGGGGCACGGTCCTGCCGCGAACGCGAGAGCGAGCGCGAGCGCGAGCGCGAGGCCGAACCACGCGGGAGCGAAGGGTCGGGCGAGAGCATGGCATCAACAGCATCGCTGTTTGCCGCCGCGGTGGCGGCTGCAGACCCGGCCGCGGCCGCGGCTGTGGCTGCGGCGCGGCGACGGGCAGTGGCAAGCGCTTGTGGCGAGCGCGACAGCGAGCGAGAGCGTGACTGCGGTGGGCTGGCATGCGCGTCGTGCGGGGTGTCGATGCCGACGCCGACGCCGTCCCCAGCGTCTTGCATCAAAGTCTGATGTTTTCGCTCGCGGCGCTGTTCCGCGCGATGGCGGAGCAGCTCGCGTGCTGCATCACGCGGGTCGAGCATCACGTCCTGCTCGTCTTCGTCTTCGTCATGGCTGTCGTCGGGATGTCCGTGCACATAGCCATGATCTGCAAGACGAGCATCGTGGGCGTGTTCATGGAGATCATGGGGGATGTCGTGCTCATCGTGCTCTTCGTGCCCGTCGTCGTCGTTGTCGGCGTCGTACACCTGCTGGTCGACGTCGTCGTGGTGGAAAGCGGCGTGGTCCGGGTGTTTCGTTGGGGTAGTATCGCCGCGGTCGGGGGTGATTTCGCCGTGCTCCTCGTACACGGAATGACGGGCCTGGTACTGATCGAGGGCGGCGGCATCCTGATCGCGGTTGTCATGTGGCTGGCGGCCATTATCATAGCGATCACGATCACGATCGTGATCTTGGCCGTGATCGCGGTTGCGAGGGCGGTTCCGCGGCCCGACGCCAGTGTCACGACGCGACATCGGCCGCGCATGGGCGTGGGCGTGTGGATCTTCGCCGTCGTCGTAATCGCGGCGGTCGTCATAGTGACGACGGTCATCGCCATCGCGCGGAATGGCCGCGGCCTCCATGCGAGGAGGGGGGGTGGTTGGATGCGGGAGGTCCATATCGACCTCTCTCGGCGACGGCTCCGTCCACAGTAGATGGGCGCGTGTGCGTAGCGCGTCGACCTGAGCGTCAACACAGACGCAAGCGCGGGGTGTGCGTGGATCGAGAGCGAGTGCGGCGAGTGCGGCGCGGACGGCGACGAGGTGAAGGAGTCTGTGATCTCTGGAGCGAGCCTCAAGATCTCTCATCCTGAAGACGAGGTCGGCATCAGGGGTCTGCACAGGGAGAGCGAAGCGCGGGTCCGACGGGGGGCCATCGAGGGCAGGTTCGGTGGTGGTATGTTGGATCGAAGCGACGGCGGCGATGTTCGAGCTCGCTGAGTGGAGCGAGGCGACATGATCGGCTAGACGTAACTCGACCTTGACGGCGCGGCGGGCCGCGCGCATGGCACGGGTGTCGCCGGCAGGAGTGGAGGGCTCTGCGCGCGGGGAGGCCTTGTCACGCTGGCGGAGTGTGTGGAAACGGGTGAGGGCGGGCTCGAGATGGGCGCGAGTGGCGACGGGGAGCAGGGTGCGGAGCGCGCGGTCGTTAGAGGCGCGGGCGGAGAGCGCAGTGAGGCGGGCGTCCAGGCGGAGCAGACGCAGGGTCTCGTCGTGGAGGAAGAGGTGTTGAGGCTGCAGGTGGAGCGGCGGCTGCAGGTGGAGATGATGTTGCGTGAGTTGCTGCTGCTGCTGCCGCTGCTGTTGTTGTTGTTGTTGTTGTTGTTGTTGTTGTTGTTGTTGTTGTTGTTGTTGTTGTTGTTGTTGTGGTGGTAGTGGTGGTGGTAGAGGGTGTTGGGAGACGAGGTGCGGGTGTCGTTGTACTTGGTGCGGGTCGAAGGTGGCGTTGGTGGCGGCGTGCGAAGCGGCGTGCGAGATGCGGCCTTCCGAGGGCGGGACGGATGGGAGGCCAGCGGCAGCCGCGACGACGGAATCCGGCACGGCGTACGGATCGTTCGGGTGCGGGACGTAGGCGGGGGGCTGTGCCGACGCCGAGGGCGGCGG
>JAVCKV010570293.1:0-10122 GCA_032274145.1 Herpochondria borealis | reverse complement strand
GTTCATGGCCTGCGCAGTCGCGAGCAAGTTGGTGACAGCATCAAGGACTTCATCCGATATGAAGGCGCACCATGGTGCTTCCGGATGGACAATGCCCCTGAACAGAACAGTCAGGCACTGAATGAGACGTTCCGCAATCTTCACATTGCCACAGAACAGACAGAACCGTTGAATCCGCATCAGAATCCAGCAGAATTAAAAGCAGTGAAATGGCTCAAACATCACTCCACCATTGTCATGGATCGACGCAACGCACCTCCACAGACATGGTTCTTCGCTGACAAGTACGTGGCCGATATCCATAATCATACCGCTGACGAGTCATTACGATATGCAATACCATATACCGTACGACACGGCGAAACTGTGGATATTTCACCGTATCTGATGTTCCAATTCTACCAGAAGATACTGTTCATCGACCCGAGCGCCATCTACCCCGCTACCAAGGAACGAGCTGGATACTGGCTTGGGGTTTGCGAACACTGTGGAGACCGTTTGACATTTTGGATCCTGGTTGATGATACAGTCCAAGTGATTGCTCGGAGTGTGGTGAGACCTGCTACAGCTAAGGACCTTGAAAACCTGCGCATCGATTTCAATCCAGAACTCGACCCTGAACAGGTCCAGGAAGCTCCTCCTGTCCCCGTCTGTTTAGATGGTACTGCTGCTATGCCTAAACCCCGGAAGCTCGCACAATATCGACGTGGCGGAACACGGAAGAAGAAAACCAAACGCAGAGCCAAACGTCGGCCACAGACCGTCCCGCCCGTACAACCGACATCTTCTGTGGATCTCACTGGGGACCCTCCTGCACCTTTGGCTGCGCCACGTTCCGCCTTGCGCCTTCAACCACGCTCTGACCCCTCTCCGACCGTTACTTTTGCGGATCAGCATCCATCACTCGTTGCACTTGCTCCGGATGCAGGGGGGATTCAGACCACCAAAGCCCACGAACAGGAAACTGCACGTAACGTTGATGAAACAGGGGAGACAGGCTCACCAAGGGAGACTCCGACTCCGGTCTTAAGGGAGACTAGTGGTCCAACAGAAACACCGGTTCCAACCGCACGTAAAGTTGATGAAACAGGGGAGACACCGATCCCACGAGAACGTAACGTTGGTTCAACAGGGGAGACACCTGTTTCGACAGGGGAGACACCTGTTTCTCGAGAAAATCAACGTAACATTGGGAAGACAGGGGAGATGCCTCCTTCGACAGGACATAACCGTGACAATGGAAAAACAGGGGAGACGGCAACCACGAACCCGGAACTCACGAGGAGGTCAAAACGCATTGCCAAGCGTTCTGTCATGCACACGTCGACTCTCAGGACTTTCACGCGATTGGCTCTTATGTGTACAGGCGTTTACTCGGCAGCCATCGGTGGTGATACGGGTGTGAACCATCTTTCATCTTGCCAACCTATGCAACGGGAAACCCACATGTTAGCGAACGTGGCACAGGCAGAACAGATCCTATCCACCGTCTCTGAGACCCGGACCCTGTCTACTTCCATGTCTCCGAAAGAAATGACCCAGTTACAATACGTACAAGACTGCGACTACCACCAGGACATGATGTTGGAATCTCTGGGTGAAGGTGACATGAATTGGACGGCGGCACAGATACACGGCCACATGAAACGCTTCCGTAACTCCGACCAAGAACATTGGAAGGTCAAAGTCACCTGGTTTAACGGTCAATCTACATGGGAACGACTTGACGACATGCGGCTCCAAGACCCCCAATTGATCGTACGCTATGCGGACCAAAACAACTTGGCGTCACATCCTGCCTTCGCCTGGACATCCACCTACAAGCATGACTCCTCCAACTTACGCCAAGTCCTTGCTGCACAAGTGAAGTCCAAACACAAGTTCAAATTTGGGGTCCAAGTGGCAAATAGTGTGAAACATGCTCTATGGCTTGACAAGATAAATGGCAACGACCTTTGGCGGGAAGCTATGGACAAGGAACTGCAGCAAATCAACGACTACGACACCTTTCGGGAGCCAACTAGTGAATCCGAGCTTGAGTCATACACTCAGATCCCGTATCACATTGTTTTCGACGTCAAATTTGATCTCAGGAGAAAGGCACGGCTCGTGGCAAATGGTAACAAAACGAACCCTGATGGGGAGGACGTTTACTCTGGTGTGGTGGCAATTGAATCTATTCGTATGGCCTTCGCAATCTCAGCGATGAATAAGCTGCAGGTTTGCGCAGGCGACGTGGGGAATGCTTTTCTGTATTCAACTACGTCTGAGCGATGCTACATCATTGCAGGCCCAGAGTTTGGTAACCTTCAGGGGAGACCGTTAATCATCCACAAGGGATTGTATGGCTTACGCACCAGCGCAGCCCGGTTTCACGACCACCTCGCCGCTACATTTCGATCGATGGGTTTTAAACCGTCACTCTATGATTCGGACCTCTGGATCCGCGAAAGGGGAGATCATTATGAGATGCTGGCAACTTATGTCGATGACATACTGTGTTTTTCACGGGACCCAATGCCGATCATGAATGAGCTAAGAGACAAGTATGTCCTTAAAGGTGTTGGGATACCTGAGTACTACCTGGGAGGGAACGTGGAGACACTTGGAGAGGAATGGCAGAGACACGGCATTTTCACGGCACTATCAGCATCCACGTACATCAAGAACTCATCAGAGAAAATCGAGTCTATGATGGACTGTGCACTGCCGAACAGCTCAACTCCCATGGCAGAATCGTACCACCCTGAACTTGACGACTCACCACTTGTGAACCATGAACACGCGAGCAAATTCCGGACAATGATTGGCTGTGCAAACTGGATCATCACTCTAGGTCGTTTCGACGTGCAATATGCTACTGCCATGATGTCTCGGTTCTCCATGGCACCTCGTGAAGGGCATCTGAAAGCAATGAAGCGGGTGTTCGGATACCTCAAGAATCGTCCAAATGGGAGACTTCTCTGTGACCCAACGAAGCCCGACCATGGAGAACTGGAGCCTCATTTATCAGATCGATGGAAGGAATGCTATCCGGATGCTACCGAATTTCTGCCAGATGACATGCTGAAACCTCTGGGAGAGTCCGCTAAAATGACTGTATATGTGGACGCCGATCATGCACACGACATGGTAACCCGTCGATCGGTCACTGGAATCATCATCAAGATCAACGGAATGATCGTGCGGACAGTCTCTAAGAGACAAAAGACCGTGGAATCTTCGACGTATGGATCAGAACTTGTCGCTGCCCGAATTGCTGTTGACTCAATTATCGAGCTACGGTTTGCTTTGAGAGCGTTGGGTGTACCTGTGGATGGACCGACTATGATGCTGGGAGACAACAAATCGGTTGTGCTGAACACTTCGATTCCATCAAGTGTCCTCAAGAAGAAACATTGTGCCATCAATTATCATCGGATACGCGAAGCCATTGCGTCCAATGCCATTGTTTTCCGACATGTGTCGTCAATCGACAACGAAGCGGACATTCTAACCAAGCCGGTAAGCAAGGATATCTTCTACCGCTTGACGAAGAATACTCTTTTTCGTGATCATCCTGATTTAGAGGTTGAAAAGAAGAGAGACGTTGTCAATCCACGTCAGTCCACCGTGAAGTGCTCCAAGGATATGGTTAGTCCGGTCACCGTGACGTGTGGATCGTGAATCACCGAATCTTCACAGTTTGACTGTTGGTGACGTCACCAATGATGACCGTTAACTCGGGCATCCTTGATGCAACGAGTCATTGTGGATATCACAACGATCAATTCTCATTATTGAGGTTGTCAGTTTTGAGGATCCACTGATCATTGTATCAAGCCAACGACTCCCGTCCCCACTGAATGATGCAACCGACAATGAGAATGAACGCCGTTCCACTCTCGTTCGAGGACTGTGTTGCTGGGACCCGTGTCATTGTGACCACCGGTCAACACCACTGCAAGCGCGCGGTAATTCACCATCCAATCAAGAAGATGGTTGCCATTATTCTCCACGGAGAACGTTCTACCCGCCAGTTCAAACCATCGTCCCTGGTTTACGAAGACCCATCCGACGATATTCGTCCTACACGACAGGAACCACCACGAGGATCGTCTCGTCAAGGATTCTTTGGACAACCTAATCGGACATCGGGAGATTCTGATGATCCAGATGTGGAACCAACGATTCCTACTCATGCAGGTCGACGCATGCATACCCGTCTCCAACGTGCCATGTTGAATCAGACATATGATTCCAACGGTTACTTCTCTCGGGTCGTCGATTATTTTACAAATACCCTGGTGAATATGCATTTTGGTTCTTCGACTGCTGTACTTGAATTCATCCGCGATCGTATCGAGGATACCGAAGCCACTGTGCTTGACAATAATATGTCTGAAGGGGAGTAGTGAAGAGTAGCTCCACTCGAGAATGGCGAACACTGTATGGTCGTCACCACTACAGTATGAGTACTGTACGGCCAACACCAGTACTTTACCGTTTACTACGTGTACATGTTGTGTACATGTTGTATCCATAGCGTAGACTGTAAGCGATCACACATTTCATTTACATGCTTTGTTGTCCTTTGTATCTTGACCGTTGAGTGCATCATACTTACCATTAGCAATTTATAGTTCTATCATAAGGTCAGCTAAATTAGTCGAAACTCCAAGATTTTCTTGATATGCATCACAATCAGTCTCAGAGACGAGAAGTCTACCTCATTACTTCTGTTGTAGACTCAGTACTTACGATCTTTGTTTCATCGTCGACTGTTGCGCCCCGTCCCCAAGAACACGCTTTGAGATCTCTTTGGTTTTCTTCTCTGTCTGGGCCTTGAGAGATTGCCGGAAAGCTTGCGACGAAGCCCCAGCAACATGTCGGTGATGGCTTTCAAGACCACGTCGTTCCCCCCTCGCTCAATTGCTTCGACATTGATTTCTTTTCGGATTCTCGACAAGAGCTCTTTGCCGAACGAAAAAAATGACTTCGAGACAAGGCTGAGCCAACCATCGTTGTCGGTCAGGTCGAAGTCAGAGTAACAATCCCGCATGTACTCGTCATCGGTCACTGCTTCGTTGTGGAAGATCCGCATGGAATCCAGATGTGATATCATACTGGGAACATCTTCACTTGAATGCCAGTGTTTTGAAATCACCCTATCTCGTTGACGAACAAGCTTGCAACGCAGGTCAAAGATCGCCCATCCAAGGGAGCAGCTTACTTCTCGTTTTTCATCTTCGGTAGAGAAGTGTGGCATTTGCATTTTCGATGGATTCAAATCTTTTGAGATGAGCAACATAGCCTTCCTGATCCACATCACCAACAATCTCAAAAGAATGAACAGGAGTATGGCATTCCCACCCCTTTGCTGCAAACGACTTGGCATTGCTTGTATTGCTTCGATTGCTGAGGCGAAGGTCGTCATCTCTCCCCTGGAAATAGCGGAGCACCCCATATTGGTATTTGCTGTCACAGCTTCGAGACCCAGCAAACATTGTCACCTCCCAAAGTCTGAAGAGATCTATGATGATCTCCTGACTGGCACTTTCGAATTTGGCTTGATCCTGTGCAGTAAGGGTAAAACATAACAATTCGAACCATCCCTGTGATGGACCAAATGCGTTGGCAAACATGCACTCTTGAAAACCCTTGTCCTGTGACAAACACAATAAAATAGGCTTCTCACTTGCAACAATCTTCACTTTATCAAGCAGCTTGTGCATCAGATTGTTTGTTGGTGAATATTCAAATGCAAAATGGTTCTCTTCTTCTTGGTTACCTTTCACGCGACCTGCCAGATTCCTTGTCCATAGCTCCACAATCTTCTGGCACTCCTTGTCTTATCGCTTCGTCAAGACTTTCATCATATCTCTTTCTTCAACGTGACCCATACATCTTGTTATTGTCCAATGCATTGATGTCATGGGAAAAAGTGACAGCACCAAGACCTGAGGAGTATGACTCTGGTGTGTCGTTGTGGAGGCAACGCATCATACTGAACAGCATCTCAAGTACACTCGTGTTGGAATGCGCAAACAGAACGTACTTGGGGCCACGTTCAAGAGATAACACATATCTACAATACTGTAAGAATCCAAAAATGCGGGTGCGCAAGTTGGAATAGGTAATCTTGGATAAGAATACCATCTCATCTTCCTCCATCTTGTGCTTCACACTAGTGTACCATGCGCCAAAGAATTCAAGAGCACCAGCCATCTTGTTTTCAATCTCGTCGATAGTAGTTAACTTAACCCTATGTCCAGTATTCTGGAAGTTCTCAATGAATATGGTCCCCACGGCCATGAGATATTGTAGGACTAGTAGCTCAGATTTGAGTTCCAATTTATCAGACACTTCAACCAACGGCCTCAAGAAGTTCACCTTTTCTCGGTACATTGATGTCCGGTCGTGACTTGCTTTGCTTTCAACCAATATTTTGAAGTTGTTCAATTCATTTAGCTCTGTCGCAATATGAAGTGTGAGCTCGTTTATCGTTGTGGAACAAAATGGGGCCTGGGCAGGGCCAACAGCCATGAGATCATATTTGTCCGGTAAGACTGACTGTGTTTTTAGCCCTGTTACTCTGGAATAGCCCTGAGCAAATCGTGCCTCGTCTCGGAAAAAGATATCCACAACTGATTGCCAACCAAAACTTATACCACCAATGCAAAACTTGCGTTTTCCCTTTCCAAAGTTGCTACCATATAGCTGGTTGCGGAGGGCCTTTCCGTCATGGGTAGAGCAGAGGCATATTGCTATGCGCCTTGTGGGATCATATGGATTCACAAATGAAACCATTTCTTCGGATAGCTTGATTGTATCAATAGGTGGCCGCTCTCCATCACGTAGAAGCTTGATCAATCCAGCATTCCCGCCACCAGCATCCATCTCCACCATGTAAATATGGACACCTTGTGATTCATAGCCTACTATGACGTGTAGTAGCTGCCGTAAGAGCTCATCTCCGCCGAGAGATCCACAGTTGAAGAAGTACTCAGAGTTATGAACTACACCATAAGTGGATCGGAATCGCCACTGATTGACATATGTAGCTGGCTGGTAAAGACCTTCGAAACCCCCCTCATCGTCAAGCAGCATATCACGTAGCACTGATCGCAAGTCATTAGTATCATTACCGCTGATCAAACCACACGCCATATCATCACTAGCCCTCCAATAGAAACCTGTTTTGTCCAACTTCATTTCATCACACATGACCATACCACATACAGACGTACCACGTTCTGAGACAGTAGTGTCCACGTATTCATCAAAGAACCACCCGTACGTCTTCGGACTCACTCCTTCAGTTACTCTTGTGGCTCGTTGTATCTTCTTCAGGCTTGTTATGCTTGGCATCACATCAAGACTCATTTCCCGTTGCTGCTTATAACCCTTTGTACTTCTGAGGTACAAGGTCATCGCCAATTGGTAGTCCTTTGAAGAGTACGCAAGTTTCGAATCTTCTCCACCCAATTGTTTTGCTTTGTTCTCAATTCGACCAACAAGATATGCCGCATATTCTTCTGCTTGTTGCTGAGTGGATTCTTCGCGAGATGTCACGTCCAGCAAACATTCCACGATATAGGTCTTCATGTCAGTCTTCTCGCCAATGCTTAGACGCGCAATATTAGCAAACACCTCTTCAATTGATCTTCTCATGCTCGAGCTGAATCTGGAAGAATCTATCTCCATCTTTTCATTGGCTGCTTCGAGACGTTGCACAGATCGTCGCTGTTTCTTATACTCCCGAGTCAAATTTGCAATCCTTACAGTCCTCTCTCCAGGCGAAAGAGCTGAGATTTTAACGCGGCTGTCAAAAGCAACTCTATTTCCATCTGTATCTTTCAGCTTTCTATCTTTGTGGCGCCGCAATGATCGAATAGTACTGGTGCAACTTGCACAACATGGCAACAATCCTGCTTCTGAAATCCGTTTAGACCTTTCACAGATCAATAGACACGACGTTTCTTGATTGGTCTTCTTCACGTTGGTGTTCTCAAGCCCACTACATGGGTACAACAAGAGCTGTGGGTAGCTCCTTATAACAATAGGATTGTGGCAATGGTGAACGTTGACAAGCGTTTCCATGGCATGTTTGAACATACTGTCCGTTACATGACCTGCCTCATACCGTCGTTTCACAAATGAGTGCAACTTCAATGTGGATGGCAATATCTCTGGCGAGGAGACGTGGATAGTAGCAGCAGATGCAACTTTCCTAGTTGGGGTTGTGTAGCCTTCTGTCACCAACGTCACCAGGTGATCTAGATTGGGTGTTGCGCGACTCGGGAGTGGAGTAGGACTGGCAAACGGAACCGGTGTCACTAGTCGGAGATTTTGATGGCGACCAGTGCTTCGAAAATTGACATCTTCCCTTGCATGGGTAAGTGGATAGCATGGAGCCTGGACATACATTCCAATCTTATCCTTGGGCATCTGTCCCCCAGCTTTCAAAGAGCAATTCCCCCAAGAATTAATTGCTTCGTCCATGTGGCAATTGTACATTCTTGATTCCTCTCGGGAGATGGGGACGGAGAGTTTCCTCTTCTCTGCCCTGTTCTTCGCCATCAGAGCGGGGGGCCAATGAATGTTGGCAACATGCCACGTATCCATTGATTCGTCTGCAAACTTCTTTGCAAATTTTAGGTGACGAGCTACACAAACCCTCAGAGGCTTCGTGTTCGTCCCATAAGTGATGGTAGTATGACCACTCATCACATTGTCACCTCTGTCCCTCCACTTCCTTCTTATATCCATGCATACTTCCTTCCCACAGTTGCAGGAATGAAGTCTCTTGGAGGAGCTCATATTGGTAGATGTGTTGATACAATGCAAGCTACGTCGTCAAGGTGGTGGGGCCATAATTGCGCCTGAGTTCCGAGTAATTTAGCTGTATATATTTCTAAGTGTGCGTCAGTGTCGAAAACCCGGCCGGCTACACACCAGGATCTATCATAGAACCGAGCATTCTACGGGGGGTGCCCATCCTGAAGAAATTATTGATCCATGATCCATTGAATCTTGATCTTCTTTGCTTCCAGGTTCCTCTTCTACTCTCATTTCTTCTATTGTGTTCTTATTGTGAAGCGAAGCGCAAGAAAGAAAGAGAGAGAGAGAGAGAACATCCCACCGGTATAGCAGTTGCTAGCTTGACTAACCTTGAAATCAATCAATGAATAATATGGATGATAGAATAAGAAGAATAAGCAAGAGCAGAAGGAGATGCAGCTTGAGCGCAATCCTATGCCTCCTCTGTTTTGTATCGGAAGGTGCAACCTTTGTTCCTTCAACGTCAAACAAAAGAATAACAACTACTCCATCTACTACTGCAGTACAACAAGTCTCTCGATGATCAAAACCCCTGCTGCTTCTCGTGTACCAATCACAACCACAAAGAATAAGAGTGTGCGACAAAAGAATAAAAAAATTGACGCGCTCTCAAATTGCTCATTACAAACTGCATCAAGAACTCAAGAAACTCAAGCGCACTCCCTTCAACAGAAACACTCGACGTGGTGGTGCTCAACTTGCGGAACAACGTCTCTTGGAAGTTTTAAAAGACGACGACGAACTGATGATTGTGACAGAAGTCACCTTTAACATTTGCATTATGGGATACGCCCATCAAGCTCGCTTTGGTGACACGACAGCACCGACGCGTGCCGAAAGTTTGCTACAGACTATGATTTCTCGAGGCATTGTACCCACTCCATTTTCCTACAATGCCGTGTGTCAAGCCTGGAGCAATGCGCGGGTGGGGGTGAGAGGCTACAAGGCCATTTTGAGACTCATGGAGGAAATGAAGGAGGAATATGGATATGAACCCTCCACATTTACATACAATCTACTGATTGCATCGAATCTGGCAAAGGCGCAAGAATGGTACGAGATCATGTTGCAAAAGCAACAGCAACAACAAGCAGCAGCAGCGGCAACTGAGGATGGTGTGTATCCTGATCGACAAACCTATCATTTATTGTTTAAATCGTACGGCAAATCGGGCGATGTCGATAAAGCCGAAGCGCTCGTGGAGGAACTGACTGAACGCGCGACACAAGGAGGTGAAGATGACTTGAGACCGCACAATGTCTGGATCAATTGCGTTATTTCAGCCCTCTCCTCCTCTCC
>JAVCKV010570282.1:0-10122 GCA_032274145.1 Herpochondria borealis | reverse complement strand
TCGGGATAGTAGGATTTGAACCTACGACCCCCTGCTCCCAAAGCAGGTGCTCTACCAAGCTGAGCTATATCCCGAATATAAAAGTGGTAAAACTATTATAATTAAATTTAACATAATTTTGACTAAAAAACAAGTTTGTCGTAGACATTCTTAACTAAACCAAAATTAAAGAAATAGGAAATTTCTATAGAGCTTCAGCTTTTGAATTTTTTTAGATACTTAGTAATAGTTTATTTTTCATCGAAAATTTCGTTACCGATATCTTTATATAGATAACAAAATTTTCGACGAAAAACATTTTGAATTGTACTAAAACTCTTATCGTTTAGAAACATAATAAAAATTTTTAAATAAATATTAATAATAGAAAATAAAATAAGTTGCGTCTAGGTAAATTATAAAAAATGAAAAATAATTGAAATATCATTTAATCTTTAGGATATCAATAATTTTTTGAACTATTGAAATTACCTTAAGACAACTTTTTTTTATAATCTAATAATCTTAAAACTCAAAAATTTCTCTGTTTCTAAAATTGTTTAATGTATAATAATAAAATGAAAACTCATATTTAAATAGATAATTAATAATTAATTTTTTACAATATTATTTTTTATGAGAGTTTCTTAAATTATCATCTCCTAGCAAGGAGAAAAGTTAATGGCAATAAGCTCAACTGATAACCGCACAAAAAATGTGCAAGTTTTTGTTGAAAAGAACGCTGTAGAGACAAGCTTTGAAAAATGGGCACAACCTGGTCATTTTTCACGAACTTTAGCAAAAGGTCCAAAAACTACCACTTGGATTTGGAGTCTACATGCAGATGCTCACGATTTTGATAGTCAAACAAGTTCATTAGAAGAAGTATCACGTAAAGTTTTTAGTGCCCATTTTGGCCAATTATCTATAATTTTCTTATGGATTAGTGGTATGCATTTCCATGGTGCTTATTTCTCAAACTATTCTGCTTGGTTATCTGATCCAATTAATATTAAACAAAGTTCACAAGTTGTTTGGCCCATTGTCGGACAAGAGATCTTAAACGGTGATCTTGGAGGCAATTTCCAAGGTGTTCAAACAACATCAGGTTGGTTCCAAATGTGGCGTGCTGAAGGTATTACTAGTGAAGTTGAATTGTATTGGATTGCAATTGGCGGATTAGCTATGTCAGCTATTATGTTATTTGCAGGTTGGTTCCATTACCATAAAGCAGCACCTAAATTAGAATGGTTCCAGAATGCCGAATCAATGATGAATCATCATTTAGCTGGTTTATTAGGTTTAGGTTGTTTATCTTGGTCAGGTCACCAAATTCATATTGCATTACCAATTAACAAATTGTTAGATGCCGGTGTAGCTCCTCAGGAAATTCCATTACCGCACGAATTCTTAATTAACCGTGAATTAATGAGTCAGTTATATCCAAGTTTTTCAAAAGGTTTAACTCCATTTTTTAGTGGTCATTGGGGTGAATATTCTGACTTTTTAACATTTAAAGGTGGTTTAAATCCAATTACAGGTGGTTTATGGTTAAGTGATATTGCTCATCACCACTTAGCTTTATCTGTTTTATTCATTGTTGCTGGTCATATGTACCGTACAAATTTTGGTATTGGTCATAGTATGAAAGAAATCTTAGAAGCTCATAAAGGCCCTTTTACTGGTGAAGGCCATAAAGGTTTGTATGAAATTTTAACAACATCATGGCATGCACAATTAGCTATTAACTTAGCAATGATGGGATCATTAAGTATTATTGTAGCACATCATATGTATGCAATGCCACCTTACCCGTATATAGCTACAGACTATGCGACACAATTATCATTATTCACACATCATATGTGGATTGGTGGTTTCTGTGTTGTTGGTGGTGCTGCACATGCTGCTATATTTATGGTACGTGACTATACACCTGCAAATAATTATAATAATTTATTAGATCGTGTATTACGCCACCGTGATTCTATCATTTCACATTTAAATTGGGTTTGTATATTTTTAGGTACACACGCTTTTGGTTTCTATGTTCATAATGATACAATGCGTGCCTTGGGTCGTCCGCAAGATATGTTTTCTGATAAAGCTATTCAATTACAGCCAATTTTTGCACAATGGATCCAAAATATTCATTTATTAGCACCTGGTACAACAGCTCCAAATGCATTAGCTACCACAAGTTATGCTTTTGGTGGAGAAGTTGTAGAAGTTGGTGGTAAAATTGCAATGATGCCTATTAAGTTAGGGACTGCTGATTTTATGGTTCATCATATTCATGCTTTCACAATTCACGTAACAGTTTTAATTTTATTAAAAGGTGTTTTATACGCACGTAGTTCTAAATTAATTCCGGATAAAGCGACATTAGGATTCCGTTTCCCTTGTGATGGACCAGGACGTGGTGGTACTTGTCAAAGTTCAAGTTGGGATCATGTCTTTTTAGGTTTATTCTGGATGTATAATTCTATCTCTGTTGTAATTTTCCATTTCAGTTGGAAAATGCAATCTGATGTTTGGGGTACAGTATCACCCGATGGTAGTATTTCACATATAACTGGTGGAAACTTTGCGCAAAGTTCTATTACAATTAATGGTTGGTTACGTGATTTTTTATGGTCACAAGCATCACAAGTTATTCAATCATATGGTTCTGCATCGTCAGCTTATGGTTTAATTTTCTTAGGGGCACATTTCATTTGGGCATTTAGTCTAATGTTCTTATTTAGTGGGCGTGGTTACTGGCAAGAATTAATTGAGTCAATTGTTTGGGCTCATAATAAATTAAACTTTGCACCAACAATCCAACCTCGTGCTTTAAGTATTACACAAGGCCGTGCTGTTGGTTTAGCACATTACTTATTGGGTGGTATCGGAACAACGTGGTCATTCTTCTTAGCCCGTTCTATTTCAATCAGCTAAAACCTATAAATAAAAAATTTAAAAATTTTTAATAATACGAGTAACAGATAGCTTTACTGAGTTATTTATAATCAATATTTATATGAAAAGGCATCGAATAATTATGGCAACTAAATTTCCAAAGTTTAGCCAAGCCCTTGCACAAGATCCTGCAACACGACGTATTTGGTATGGTATTGCTACTGCACATGATTTAGAAGCACATGACGGTATGACTGAAGAAAATTTGTACCAAAAAATTTTCGCATCACACTTTGGTCACTTAGCAGTAATTTTCTTGTGGACAGCAGGAAACTTATTTCATGTTGCTTGGCAAGGTAATTTTGAAAAATGGGTAACTAACCCATTAAAAACAAAGCCAATTGCACACGCAATTTGGGATCCTCATTTCGGTGAATCTGCATTAAAAGCTTTTAGTAAGGGCAACACTTACCCAGTAAACATTGCATACTCAGGTGTTTACCAATGGTGGTATACGATTGGGATTCGAACAAATCAAGAATTATACCAAGGTTCCATTGGTTTATTATTGCTTTCTTCTGCGCTATTATTTGCAGGTTGGCTTCATTTACAACCAAAATTTAGACCTAGTTTATCATGGTTTAAAAATAATGAATCACGTTTAAACCATCATTTATCAGGTTTAATGGGTGTTAGTTCTTTAGCCTGGACTGGTCATTTAGTTCATATTGCAATACCTGCCTCGCGTGGTATTCATGTAGGCTGGGATAATTTCTTAACAACTCCTCCACACCCAGCAGGTTTAACACCTTTCTTCACTGGTAATTGGACTGCATATGCAGAAAACCCTGATTTAGCAAATCACGTATATGGTACTTCTGAAGGCGCAGGTACTGCGATATTAACTTTTTTAGGAGGTTTCCATCCTCAATCTCAAGCTTTATATTTAAGTGATATTGCTCATCATCAATTAGCCATTGCTGTTGTATTTATCATTGCAGGTCATATGTACCGTACAAACTTCGGTATTGGCCATAATATGAAAGAAATTTTAGACGCTCATCGTCCTCCTGGTGGTGAATTAGGTAGAGGTCATGTTGGTCTATTTGAAACAATTACTAACTCTTTGCATATGCAATTAGGTCTAGCATTAGCATGTTTAGGTGTAGCTACTTCATTAACAGCGCAACACATGTATGCATTAAATCCCTATGCATTTTTATCAAAAGATTTTACAACTGAAGCTGCATTATATACACATCATCAATATATTGCGGGTTTCTTAATGGTCGGTGCTTTTGCTCACGGTGCAATTTTCTTTGTACGTGATTACGATCCTGAATTAAATAAGGGTAATGTTTTAGCTAGAATGTTAGAGCATAAAGAAGCGATCATTTCACATTTAAGTTGGGTATCTTTGTTCTTAGGATTCCATACATTAGGTTTATATATTCACAATGATACTGTGGTAGCTTTTGGTCAACCAGAAAAACAAATTCTATTTGAACCATTATTTGCAGAATATATTCAAGCAGCTTCTGGTAAAGCTGTTTATCAATTTAATGTTTTATTGTCATCATCAACTAGTCCAGCAACTGTAGCCGGAAATCAAGTTTGGTTACCAGGTTGGTTAGAAGCCATTAATAGTGGAAAAAATGATTTATTCTTAAAAATTGGTCCTGGTGACTTTTTAGTACACCATGCAATTGCATTAGGTTTACATGTTACTACATTAATTTTAGTGAAAGGTGCTTTGGATGCACGTGGGTCTAAATTAATGCCAGATAAAAAAGATTTTGGTTATAGTTTCCCTTGTGATGGACCAGGTCGTGGTGGTACTTGTGATATATCTGCATGGGATGCTTTCTACTTAGCAATGTTCTGGATGTTAAACACTATCGGTTGGACAACGTTTTACTGGCATTGGAAACACATGACAATTTGGGGTGGTAATCCTGGACAATTTGATGAGTCTTCAAATTACATTATGGGTTGGTTACGTGATTATCTATGGTTAAATTCTTCACCACTAATTAATGGTTATAACCCATTTGGTATGAATAATTTATCTGTTTGGGCATGGATGTTCTTATTTGGACATTTAATTTGGGCAACAGGCTTTATGTTCTTAATCTCATGGCGTGGCTATTGGCAAGAATTAATTGAAACATTAGTTTGGGCTCATGAACGTACACCATTAGCTAATTTAGTACGTTGGAGAGATAAACCTGTGGCATTATCTATCGTACAAGCACGACTTGTAGGTTTAGTACATTTTGCTGTAGGGTATATTTTAACATACGCTGCTTTTGTTATTGCTTCAACTTCAGGTAAATTTGCATAAGAAACTAATATTATTTTAATTGGATTAATTAATCCGATTAAAATAATATTAGAAAAATAAAAAAATTTGTTTAAAAATATAACCCTAACATATCAGGGAAGAAACGATTTATTTCAATAATAAAGCCTGCAGTGAATGTCATCCAAATTGTTAAAAGAACAGGAGCCGTTGATAAGTATTTTTGAAAGTTTTCCATAATTTTAATTATATATATATATAGAGAGATAGTGAGAAAATTTATCGAGGTGATACAGTAATTTCATCAATTGGTACAACTAAATCACCGCTGATTAATTCTTGCCAAGCTGAGATTGGCCAAATGTAACCAGTTGTCATAATTTTTAATGCCAATGGAACATTAATAATAATTTCACTCTCGGCAGGATTTTTAGTTGCGCTAACCGCACGAAGATACTTACGACCAACCCAACCAATCCAACCGGAAATATAAATAAAACCAAAACCTGGTAAAATAAATTCAGCAGCATGATCCCATCGTCCATCAGCAATTAAATGAGGTAAACCATCAGTACCGCATAATAAATCAGACCGACTATACTTATCAAAACGTGCTTGTGTTCTATCGATTTGCTGTTGTAATGCTAATGCAGGAGGTGAGTCTATTTCATATTTACTTATACGTTGCTGTAGTTTTTTTACACTAGCGTTTAGGCGCTTAGTAAATGCAGGAGAATCACTACATTTTGTTAAACCACCAATATCTGCTAAAGCAATAGTTGGAGTAAATAATAATAATATAGCAAAAATTAGGTTAATTAAATTTAAACGTTTCATAACAGAAAAAATTAAAATTATTAATTTGGTAAAAAGTTTCAAAGAGTTGAATTATTGATATATATATTAATATAAAAAACTTTAATTTTAAACAAATCTTTTTCAGATTTGTTTAAAATGTCGAAATAGAATTATTCAAGATCTTTACGATTTGGGTTACGTGATGGATCACTAGAAAGAAACCCAAATATAAATAATGAAACAAAGAAGATAATTGTTGTGTATACTAAAATTTTTAAAGTTAACATTTAATTTTTCCTAGGAACTAGTTTTAATAATATTAATTATACTAAAATATAATAAATCTAAATTTTTTTATTCTATAAATATTAAATAAATTTTATATCCATATTTAATTTTGTTATTTTGATTCTAAGCTAAATAAAAATGGGTAAAGTTTTGTAATATTTATCGTTATCGTCCCTAAACTATCTATAGTATTTGGAATAACTGAAAGGTATCCTTCAATTAATGCATAATCATTAATTCTATAATAGTTTGCAACATCATAAGCTAAATCACCCCAAATAGTCGCGTTAAGAATAATTGGTAATTGAACTTTTGTTCGAATAGGTGCTAATTGTATTCGAAATTGAACCATTTCTATATTGTTATCATATGATTCAATTATTGGTATTTCCAAAATTTGAACGATACAACTTATGTAATTCATAAAAGTTTTTATTATATGATCAGATTTTTTTGTTTCTGAACATCTTCAAAATTAATATCGCGTAAACGTTTTAACAATCGAATAAAGTACTCTAAAAAATAATCATCTAATTGAATGATTTCTGACGAATCTACTTTAAATACTTTATATATTTCAAATGTTGATTTTGAAAAATTATTTTCCACATTCAAAATCTCAACGAAAGCAAGTCGGTCACTAATATTTTGACCCCACTCAAAGAAACCAAAAAAGCTACTAGCAAATTTTAATACAAAAGCTGGAACTTTTTGAACTTTAGCAGATTGGCCTGCCAATTGCTCACATAATTTAATAATTTCAGAAGATACCCAACCTTTCGAACCACTTAAGAAAAATACTTGATTTTCTGTTTTTGGTAATTGCAATGAACGCAAACAAAACTTTGCAATGTCTTGTGTATCCATATATGAAACATATAAATTTTCATTTGTAACCCAAATAGGTAGGTTTTCAAGAATTGGAATTGCATATTGCTCAATTAATCCTTGATAAAAACCCGTTAGCCTAAAAATAGTATACGGAACTGCTGACGCTTTTAATTTTTCTTCAATCCTGTATTTTAATTTCATCAAGGGAATATTGGTAAACTGTTCTGCATTTTGTGCAGAAAAGAATACAAAACGTTGGATATTAGCAGCTTCTGCTGCTTCAATTAAATATAATTTACCTTCCCAATCAACAGTCTTTAAAGAATCTAAGTCGTCTGGTCGACTAGTAGAAGCATCAATGATTGCAGTAATTCCTTTTAAACATGGAGGAATCGTTTCAGGTTTTGTTAAATCACCATAAACTAATTCAACCCCCCATTCTTTTAAAAAATTAGCTTTCCGGAAATTACGAACTAAACAGCGAACTTGATAACCTTTTGTTAAAGCTTGAAGAACAATTTGTCTTCCTAAAGTACCAGTACCACCGATGATAAGTAAACTCATATTAATATATTCTTTAATTAAAAACAGTACTTTGTAAAATATCTTGTGCTTCTAAGTTAACTAATTCTTTTTTAGTTAAAATCTGACCTCGACTATCAAAAATTCTATTGGCTTGACGCATACGTGCACGATCAAGAGCATTTTTCACACTTCGAGCATTTGCAAATAAAGGCATTTCTTTTCGTTTTGAGATATATTGACTTAAAGCAATTTCAGCATCTGGAGTCAACTGATATTGTTGATCTTGTAGCATTAATTTAGAAATTGCTAACAATTCTTCAGTGCTATAATCAGGGAAATCTATATGATTTGCTACACGAGACGCTAAACCAGGATTTGATTCATAAAATTTATCCATAGGTTCTTTATAACCTGCTAAAATAACAACTAAATCATCACGTTGATTTTCCATTACTTGCAATAAAATTTCAATAGCTTCTGATCCATAATCACGTTCATTATCAGGCTTATATAAGTAATAAGCTTCATCAATAAATAATACACCACCCATTGCTTTTTTTAAAACTTCTTTCGTTTTAGGTGCTGTATGACCAATGTATTGTCCCACTAAGTCATCACGCGTAACAGTCAATAACTGACCTTTTTTACTATAACCTAACTGATATAATATATCAGCCATTTTTAATCCAACAGTTGTCTTTCCTGTACCAGGACTACCGGTAAATGACATATGTAATCCAGGATTAGCTGATGTAATACCGACACTTTGTCTTAATTTATCGATTAATAGTAATGCTGCGACTTCTCTAATTCTAGCTTTTACTGGCGCTAAACCAATTAATTCCTCATTTAATAAGTTTAAAAGTTTTGCAATTTCTGTTTTTGCATACTCTTCTTGCAAATTTACGTGTACTGGATTCATAAAATGGTTTATAAAAATATTAATTATTATTTTATATATATTAAATCAGTTAATCTATAACCGATTTAATATCTTATTATATTTTTAACTTACTGTAAAAGTTGGTATACTTGATAAACAAATAAAAGCAAAACTTGCACTTCCACAAGCACCTACAAAAAATCCACCTTTAAATTGATTCCAAGAATTTCTCGTTTGTAAATCTGTAAGAGAATCCGAAATAGAACTATCAAAAGTTGCAATACCATAAATGGTTAAACCTAACGTTAAAATCAGGATTAAACCAATAGTTGAAAGAAAACCTGCTAATAACCCAATGTCTGAATTACGTAATGGACCTAGATTAACAAAAGGACCCATTAAAAAATACCCATGTGCTAAACCAATTTCTAAACCTCTTAATAAAGGAGTTAAACCAAAGCGGTATGCAGGTAAGTTTTGTAAAATCGAACGAGTCACAGCTGAAGATGTAATTGGCGTCGCTAAATGACCGACAAATGGATCATCATTATATGGTTTAATAAAATTAGCCATAAATTTGTTTTAAGTTTTAATGAATTTAATAATAAAAGTCTTTGAATGTTTTCATTATTGATTAATAAAATACAGAAAAATTTTTATCAACCAAAAATTTTTACTTTATTACTATATAATATATATTAATATATTAAAAAAAATTTATAAACTTCAAATTAACGAAATAATAAAGATTTTATGACAGTTGCTATCGATTACTTTTTATTAGTTGGGTTTTGTTTCGCAATTACGTCAGGTTTGTTTTTAGGTTTCAAATCAATTAAACTGATTTAATTAAAAAGATTATTATAATGGTGCAAGATATTCGTCAAGATATAATTATTGGTTCTAGACGATTTAGTAATTATTTTTGGACACTTTTTCTTTTTCTAGGTGGTTTAGGATTTTTATTAGCGGGTATTTCTAGTTATTTCAACAGAAATTTTTTACCGTTTTCTAACCCAAGTGAGTTAATTTTCATTCCTCAAGGTTTAGTTATGATGTTTTATGGAACCCTGAGTTTCGGTCTTAGTATATATATTACTTTTACTCTAATTCTTGACATTGGTGGTGGCTATAACGAATATAATAAATTGGAAAACTTAGTAAAAATTGTCCGAAAAGGATTCCCTGGAAAAAATCGTCGTGTTCTTTTAACATATCCTTTAGTTAATATTCGAGCTATAGGTATCAAAATTACAGAAGGGTTAAATCCAACAAGAAGTATTTACTTATGTTTAAAAGATGAAAGAAACATCCCTTTAACACAAGTTCAAGAACCAACTTCAATTTCTGAATTAGAAGACGAAGCAGCAGATTTAGCAAAATTTTTAGATCTAAAATTGGAAAATTTATAAGATTTTATTGCTTTTCGCCCCGCATAAGTGTACAATTAAATTATGCGGGCATAGTTTATTGGTAAAATATTAGCTTTCCACGTTAATGAGGGGGGTTCGATTCCCCCTGCCCGCTTTTTATTAAGATTTTGAATGAGCAACAATCATTTTTTATAGGAGTAAATATTACTATGTCTGGTGGATCTACGGGCGAACGTCCATTC
>JAVCKV010570260.1:0-10124 GCA_032274145.1 Herpochondria borealis | reverse complement strand
TGGAGGTGTTCGATGATCGGTTTGGCGTAAGTTTGCCTTCTCCTCTGACATAGCTCTGGTGATGCGGCTCTATTTCGCAGTCGCCGCTCTATTCGGATTGCGTATGCTTTTGCTTTCACACCTTGATTCCTCACTAACTCAGTGATCTCCTCATCTTTTAGGTCCGCATTATCGGTAATTCTAAATGGATTTCCATCAGTGCCCGGCTCAGGATCAGACAGCATGCTCACAATATCTGGAGGAACAGGATGCAACCGATAATACTCTATGTCAGTCTCCCCAAACGGATCACCATTTGAACCAGGAAACTGGCTTTTTATAAAATCCGCACGACTCGTCTCCAGATGAAGCACCTGCCCAGTCAAATCGACATAGTCGGCTTTCACCATCATCACCATCATCACCTTCCTCTTCCCAGACTCAGAAATCCCACACTCAAAGGTCACCCATTTCGACACAGGAAAACATAACTCCGCATTAGAAACCGTGCCATATCCTTCAACAAAATAATCTATCATCAAAAAAAATGCCTTTCTTCCATTGGCATATTGTACCTCAGTTTCGAGATAATTATTTCCTTGGCGTTGCATCACTTGTTCTAGTATCCGCGACACACTAGAGGTCCTAAAAATCACATCATGAGGAGCTTTCTGAATAGATTCTAAATTCAGTGCCACCTTATCCCCAACCTCCACATAAATCATATTCAGCCTAACCCGATATCCATCCTGCGTCAGCGATCCATCAATATAGTCATAGACCGATGCCTGGAGAAAATGATCTGCATAAGTGATCACATACCCGCTAGTCTTGTTATAATAAACCCAGCGTTCATCATCCGCTGCTTTCTCATCCGCCCCCCGCATTTCATCGAGAGGAAACCACTTAGTGACATCATAAATCTCATCCCCAGCATTCGTATGCGGCAAATCAACATCGACCTCACCCACCCTCGGCATCTCTAACAATGGCGTCGGTGTATTTTCTAGCGTAGGAGAATGAATACTTGCAACAGACAACTCAGTCTTCACATAAGGAGCAATCGCAGGATAACCCCGCTTCGGCTTGATCTGCGGATACGCGGAGCAAGTAAAACTAAAGCTCAGTAAATAAATAAGAAGTAAATATTGTTTCATAAGATTGTTAATTGATTGCGGTTTCACTTTCTATCTCGCTGCATTTCATCAGCATCATAATCATCCGATTAGTCTTCGGATTCACCCCCAATGAAATCACATTAGGTGCATCGAACCTCACCTTCCCATTAAACTCTTTTTCTAATTTTAGCAACGGAAGATCTATCTTGAGATCTAGCCAATATTCAGCCATTTCTCCGGATTCATCTCGGATTAATTGTATCCCACATTCGCTCTTATCTGAAACCAATAAAGCCCTAGCACCAGCAACCATCACTCCTAAACTAGCTATTTTCTTAGGATTACCAGCTAGGAGATCTATCTCAGTCCACTCCACTTGTTTATCATAACCAGGAACATCTATCTCGTAGAAATAAAGATTACATTTTAAAGCTAACGGTCTCCCTCCCAACATCTCCGTCAATAGCTCAGTTAGATATTCATTAGAAGTTTTATCTGCATAAGCCACGATACAGCTTACGGCTTGAATAAAGAAAGCCTTCGCCTTCACACCATTTTTCGCTAGCACTTCAGACACATTCACCCTCTCTTCAGTATGTTCACCAAATGGGTCAAAATCCTCAGATGAATGATTTCCAGATAATACATCCACTATATCCGGAGCCACGCGATAAACCTTGTAAAACTCATCAACACAGCCCCCGAAAGGATCTTCTCCGCCCCCTACAGCCTTGTGACGCATAAATTGATCTTTATCAGACTGAAGGTAAAGAACTTGTTCATTATGGTTCACAAAATCTATTTTAATAAACATCAGTTTCTTCAGACCAGCCTCAGAGAGACCACACTCAAAGACTACCCACTTCGACACTGGGATTATAATTCTAGATTCTAACAGTTCACCTTCATTATTTTTGTAGCTTATACTCATTTCAGATTGCCCCCACCCATCTGATAAAATCACTTCATAACTGAGCTCTATACCCCCGGTTTTAAAATGCGATCTATCATAAGTTCTCATCAGATTAGACGTTCTAAATATAACTCTATGAGCTACTTGTTGAATCGACTTTAGATCTGTCGCTACTCTATCGCCTGTCTTCAGATAAATTACATCAACCTTAGTTCTCAGTCCCATCGCATCTCGCATAATCGAATCATGTATAAAATCATAAACGGACGACTGCAGAAAATGGTCAGCATTAGCGATCACATACCCGCTAGTCATATTATAATACACCCAGCGTTTATCATTCGCCTCCTTCTCATCAGAACCGCGCATCTTATGAAGCGGGAACCACTTGGTGACATCATACATCTCGTCCCCCACACTCGTATGAGGCAACTCAGCATCAACATGCTCAACCTTCGGCATTCCAAATAAAGGCGTCGGCGGGTTCTCTATACTAGGTGAATGAATACTCACGATCGATAAGCCAGTCTTCATATAAGGCACCAGATCAGGAAACCCACGCTCAGGCTTAATCGGTGGACACGGCATATTTTCAGCACCCTCAGCAAAGGGATCATCGCCATTCGCTGAGCTATGACAGCAGAAGCCCAGAAAGCAGATAAGGAAGAAATAATATTTCATGCGGTGAATAGAGTAGTTAGATTTAATAGCGATAAATGCGTTTCTGTTTCGTGATGATCATCATCACTATCGTGCGCTTAGTGGAAGAGTCGGTTTGCAGCTCGATAAAAGTTGGCTTGTCGTAGCTAATAACGAGTTCCTGTTCAGATTTTATTTTGCGTCCCTGAAGGCTTAAATCTAAGCTGTATGTATGGTTTTCTTTGTAACCTGACTCTTCCTTACTTGAACAAAGCTTAGCATTTCCCTGTTGAGATCTAAATGTAACCTCTGCTCCGCTTCTCTGAAAGAAACCCACGCTCCCAAGTAACACGGGATTACTCGCCAGAACATCAATTATATTCCACTCTCTCATACTCGGACCCTTAGCATCCACTTCATAGAACCTTGCCATCGTCGAAGTGTTCGTAGGAATATCAGGACCTAATTCAGTGGTTAGCTCTTCTAACATATCGAGCGCTCCTCTATCACCAGTAGCGATCATGCATGCAGTATTGCTATTATAAATCACCATATCATCTGCCCCAAAATCTCCCCTTGCTCATCCATCGATTTTCTAAGGTCAAAAATAACATCATTTTCTATGAAAAAATCTGACTTAGGAGGAACTATAAGCTGAACCTTCTCTTCACCCAACAAGGGGATCATATCAGATTTATTCTTGATAAAATACTCCTGCCCCTCGATATACTGCCTTCCCTCAGAGTAATGATTCTCTGATCTAATCTGATGAAGATTCACCACCCTACCTTTCATATCCAGACACTCAGATTTTAAGAGCATAACACCTCTCTCCCCACCCTCTGAGATCCCCACATTGATCACCTCTTCCACACCAGCCTCAAGAAATGCTGACACTTCAACATCCTGCCTGGCCTCATCACTCAAGCTAATATAAACGACCGAACTCAGCAGCCTTTCGCCCTGGAACCCATCCATATAAATCTGCTGTTCATCATTACCAAACACCACTTTCTCACCAGACCTAAACTCACCCGAATAGCTAATCACCTTTCTAAATTCAGATTTTCTAATCGCCTCCACAGTCAGCGGAACACCCCCATCCACCACTAAATAAATCACAGAAACCCGCATCCTCGCCAGCGATTTATCCACCACACGATGCACATAATCATTCACCGAAGCCCTCAACCTATGCGATGCATTAGCGATCAAATAATCCGACGTCTCATTATAATACACCCATTGATCACCCTCACAGTTTGGAAACCATGAGCTAATATTATAGACCATGTCGTTTACCTTAGTTTGCGGTAGTTCAGTAAGGTTCTGAGTCACCCGAGACGCATTTTCTAAAGACTGATGAACATGCATTAGATTTCGTTCCATGAGTTCATTCTTCTCTATTCTCTTCTCTCCACGCCAATACACAGCCTCTTTTGGTTCAGGAGGAAGCAAGTCAGATTCATCTATACCAAACGGATCATAAGGTGCATCAGACAATTGAGCCTGTGCATGGTGAACTACCAAGACAGAACAGAAAACCAGAATAACTAGATACCAAAGCTTCATTTCGTAATATCACTCTCTCCCTGCACCTTTTCCACAGTCAGCACCACCACATACATTCTATTAGTATCTCCGCTTTGACTGATTTCATAGAACCCTTTACTACCCAGCCTCAAGCTAGTGAAGAAATCCATCTTCATGTCTTTGTATGCCATCTTCACTTCTACATCAGTAGTTTTGAGATCTTCACCGAGGATCATTTTGGTATCAAACACACTCACCTCATCTATTATCTTAGCTGCTTGTGCTGAGTGAGTAATATTGGTCATCTTTGCTACGAGAACAGCATTCTCAAGCTGCTCCATAGACGTGTAGTTTTCACCAATTGGCAGAGCATCAACGTCAAAGACAGAGGCTGTTGTTCGGAAACTCAACTGCTTAGAATCCGTTCTGGCATCATTGATAATAGCCGTGGGTCCGACCGTTACAACGTCATAGGCATCTGCCGATTCCTTTTTATCTCCACAAGCAGCCACCAGCACTACCAACCACAAAACCCCTATCGTATATAAATTTCTCATCTACTTATATACCTACGAGCTTACCGCCCACAGGTTACTTGTTTTTAAGAGAAACCTCTACCCTCATCAAGACATCTCTCTAGCTCTTGGGCTCGTTTGGTAATAGACTCGCGGGTTTCGCTTTCTGAGCCGAAATTTCTGATCACTTCCATGTTCACTGGTGTTATTACTCTTTTGAGTGAGATTCTAGTCCCCTATTAACTACTCGCAGATGGCGGGTGATACCCAGAAGTGGTATCGACCAAATATAGATATTTAGACGAATGAAAAAACCTGTTTTTTTTGAATAATGATGAATGAGATCCCGTCATACCTATATTACCCTCTCACACTACATCCACAAACCACTTAGAATCATGAGACGAAAAAATAAATCTAGCAAGAACAAACAATCAGCAATAATAGCGGGAATCGCGATTGCAGGCTTTACCCTAGGAGGGATTGCTACACATATGATTAATCATTCTGGTAGCCAGGAAACAGCTTCTCCTGAAAACACTCTAACTTCTGCCAAACAACTCACTATTCAAGAATACCAGGCAGAAACGGAGAAGGCGAAGCAAGCAAACCTTCTCGCTCTAGAAACTGAAAAAAAGTGGTATGATGAACTTTCCAAAAACCAGAAAAAAAGAGCTGAAATGAGGCAGGCTCAGCAGACATTGCTCAATCGTATAGCCTCTATGGAAGCAGAGAAGCTAGAATTCATCAAACTCCAGGAGATGGCACGCATTGAAAAGCAAGCGGCATCTGAGGCTGTAGTTCACTCCATACAGGCGAAGTCTGTAGCGGAAGACCATGCCCTAAATGCCTACGAGCTGACACTTCAAGCAAGACAACTAAAAGAGCAGGCAGCATCAGATCAGGAAAAAGCAAACTCACAGCTTAATCAATATGCTGCTTTGGAGAGCGACGTGCATGAAACTAAAAAATCCTATGCCATCCTAGAGGCAAAACATCAGGTCGTTTTGAATGAAAACAATAGACTCTCGGTCATGATGACCCAGCTGCAAAATCAACAGCAGCAACAACTAATAAAGCAGCAGCGCGAAGTATTAGTTATAGAACGTGAAAAAGAGCGTGAATTACAACGAGAACTGCAACGGGAACGGGAAAGAAGAGCTAGAGATAATGACAGAGATAACTACAATCCATATCCACACATTAGGCCAGTTCCATGTCCTGTAGTTAGACCTACTCCACAAATAACACCTACTAAGACACCACGTAAGACACACCCTAGGCATAGATCATAGGTAATTCCTCAATGGTTATAAACGTATAATGAAACCTGAAACATCAAAAGTTAATACTCACTTCAGGAATTATTACCGCCAGTATAGCCTTAGGAGTGGCGGGAACATGGGGATTTAGAAATCTTGATGAGCAGTGGACTAAGATCACCAGAGCACAGCAAGAGCTTAAAATTGATCAGTTAGATCTAGCCCAGGAACTGAAAGGACTGGAAAGCCGAGAAGCTGCTGCTAAAGAAAAAATCCAACTCGCTGATCAGATACGTCAGGAAGCTGAGAAAATCAAAGTTCTCGCGACCGGGCACACCTCTACTGCACACAGTGATCAGAAAGCTGCAAAAACAGCTAAAGCTAAGAGCCTAGATGCTCAACGAGAGTTTCTAGAGCGTCTCGAAAAGACCAATATCGCTCATACTCAGGCCAAATCTGCTGAGAAAAATAACCTAATCGCAAGGGATGCGGCAAATGCGGAACAGCAGAAATTTCTTAAAATGAAGTCAGAAGCAAGCAAAGCTAAGAAATCATCTGACTACGCCATTAGCAAAGCCAAAAAGGCGGAATCCACCGCTGCTTGGCATCAGAATCAAGCTAAGAAAGAAACAGTACAGGCTAAGTACGACATCGCCGATGCTCTTAAGATCAAAGCAAAAGCGCGCTCCGTTTTCCGTAAGATAGACCATCTCGAAGATGAAGTTGAGAAACTAGAGGATAAGTTAGAATGTAGCGAACGAGATTACACAAAACTAAACAGAGCCTTTGATGACATTGAAAGAAAGTATAACTGCTTGGAAAATGACAAGCGGAATCTAATTTCAAAAACCAAAGATAAAATCCGCAAGCTAGAGAAACAAAACGCAGAATACTACCGCATCATAGGATCTAACAGAAATATTACTTCTGAGCTCAGAAGACTTGAGTGCGAAATGAAGGACTATAAAAGTAAATGGGAATCACAGAAACGTGAATCTCATCGACACGAGGCGAATGTCAAAAAGAAAGAACGCGTCATCTACGACCTTAAGCGAGAACTAGCGCAGAAGAAGTAGTCCTCGCCAGTAACGCGCATTGAGACTAGGAACAAAGTTAATCGCTTTACAAACACTTTACATTTCAAACGCTTATATCAGTTAGATTTGAACGAATCACAGCGTATCTGTTCTAAGATACTAACTACCTAACTCGTCATAACTATGAAAATGAAACCCAATCTAACCACCACTTGTCTCTTCGCTTTTTTCTCTCTGATCATAAGTATTTTCGCTTAAGATCAGCCCGCTTAAATAGCGTCTAACAACCCTAAACTGACTCTAACATCCAAGACTCAGAAACCATTAATCTCCGCACAAGAGAAACATGCACACGTGCTACTCAGACTCTCTTCTGCTAAGTCCAGCACGCCGCAAGCACACAAGAAGCTAAACCTCTCGCTAGTTATCGATAGATCTGGATCCATGTCTGGTCAGAAAATTATCGACGCCCGTAAATCTGCTATTCAAATGCTGAAACAGATGCGCGATGGCGATACCGTCTCAGTAGTTAGTTACTCAAGTGACTTCACAATAAATGTGGAGCCAACCGTCCTAACAGAAATCACTCGCAGTAAAGTAGAGGCAATCATCCACACCATATCTGATGGTGGTGGTACCAATCTTGGTGACGGACTTATCAACGGCATAAGCTGTGTTTCTAAAAATAAGGAACAAGCCCAGGTCAACCGCGTGCTACTCATCTCTGATGGAAATGCGAACAAAGGAATCATCGAGCCAGCAAAGCTCAACAAAATAGCACACGAGGCACTACAAAACGGCATAGTTATCACCACACTAGGACTCGGAGTTGACTACAATGAAGACCTCATGACTGGCATAGCAGATAACGGTGGTGGAAATTATTACTTCATCGAAGAATCTGATGAAATCACCGAAACACTGAACCAAGAAATAGCTCAGATGGCATCAACAGTGGGTAAAGACCTACAACTAAAAGCTGTATTTCCCAAAAATAGCGGAATGTCTCTCGATAAAATTTATGGCTGGATCGCAGAAAAGAATGAGCAAGACTCATCACTCCGAGTACCACTCGGTGAAATTTTCTCAGGGCAAACCAGAGCCATCCTATGCCGTATCAATTTACCTAAGCAACTCCAAGCAGGACAGAAGCTCACCATCCCATCATTCACACTCGACTACAAACACCTCAATGGTGAAAAAGAAGAGGCTGTAACACTCAGCACTGATGAAATCACTATCACCGTGTCAGACGATAAGCAATCAATCCTTGGCGCACAGGACATGGAAGTGACCGCTCGTATAGCCGAGATAGAACTCGCCAACCGACTAGAAAATGCAGCCAAACTCGTTGAGCAGCGGAAGTTCGACGATGCTAAAAAAGAACTTCTAAATGCAGTGATTGACGCAAAAGCCAGCTCAGGAAAGATCCCCGCAGAACTGAATAAAAAGCTGAATATAGCCACGAAGGAAGCTGAGAAAATGGCAGAAGATATCGATAAAGCAGAGAAAAGTGCATACGAACGCAAGAAATGGAGTAAAGAAGGCAAAGCCTCTAAACGAAAGACTTCTAAATAAGGCCTTAAGTAAGCTCATCTTTAGACACAAAAAAGCCCGCTACATTTACTGTGCGGGCTTTTTAGTTTTCAAATGGAGCGGGTAGAGAGAATCGAACTCTCCTACTCAGCTTGGAAGGCTGGTGCATTACCACTATGCTATACCCGCTTGATGTTGAAATGTGGTGAAGTGCTTTTAAGCCGCTTCGGGGGGAGTATTAAATCAGGTTTAGCTGCGACTCAAGCCTAAACTTGTATAAATTTGCTGTGTCGCCCTACTTTTATTCAAAGTGTAGAAATGGATACCTGCCACGCCAGCATCTAGAAGCTCTAAACACTGCTGTGCCGCGTAGTGGATTCCGACGTTTTCCACAGCTTCTGCATCTCCTTCAGCACGTTGGAGAGCGCGTATCAGCTTAGCTGGATAGCGCGCACCCTCAGCGAGTTCTGCCATTCGGTTCATACCCTTGAGCGAGGTTACAGGCATAATGCCAGCAATAATAGGGACATCTATCCCCTCTAGCTCGCAGCGCTCGCGGAAGTCAAAGAAGTCATGATTGTCGAAAAATAGCTGAGTGCAGATGTAATCCGCTCCCGCATCGACTTTTGCTTTGAGAAATTTCATTTCCTTCACTCGATTCGGAGTGGTGGGGTGTCCTTCTGGGAATCCCGCTACGCCAATTCCAAACCCACGAGGGTCTGGATGCCTCCCTGATGCATTGAACTTTTTGATGAATGCCACAAGATCAGCGGCAAATTTAAAAGCGTCCTTAGAACGATCATAATTGGGCTGATCTCGCGGAGGATCACCACGGAGCGCTAAGATATTTCCCACTCCTGCATCTGCATAGCGCTGTAAAATCTGATCAATTTCTTCTTCAGTATGACCAATACAGGTAAGATGCGGCACGGGCGGAACTCCCGTAGTTTCCTTGATTCGGATAACCAGGTCATGCGTGAGATCCCTAGTGGCACCACCAGCTCCGTAAGTCACGGATACAAAAGATGGCTTACAGGGCTCCAGCTCCGCGATAACCCCATAAAGCGCATCCGATGCCTCGGCACTGCGCGGCGGGAAGAACTCAAAGGACAGCGATGGTGAATCACTATTAAGTATGTCTGAAATATGCATCTGCATTCTTTTAGCCAAGATCTCAAACAGTCCAAGAATAAAACCATTGAACTACCAGTTTGTGTAATGATTTTCAATTTATCACACGGTTGACAATCTTGTAAAACCACTATTAATTACCAGTAAATAAAGCCATTAACTATTCTATTTCTGATCACATTACACGACAAAAATTAAAAGTTGAGTTTTAGAAGTAATCCAGTCGTGAAATATTTTTATTTTTTGTTGGCTACGGTGGGGTTTGTTGAGCATTTCAATGAGCACATCTAAAGCTAGGCGGAATGACACATTTGATCACGTATTTTCAATAAAGTATTACATTGTTCTACAAATCGATTCAAGATAGCTCGATAATTAATAGTTAGGTAAGCGTCTTAAATTTGGCCTAGGCGGCTTCTGCTAGTTTTTTCCAATTTTCAGCCACTACACTCGGGGTTAAT
>JAVCKV010570249.1:0-10127 GCA_032274145.1 Herpochondria borealis | reverse complement strand
TGTATGGAGTGGATAACCGCTGAAAGCATCTAAGTGGGAAGCCCACCTCAAGATGAGTATTCTCATCACGTAAGTGAATAAGGTCACGGTAAGACTAACCGTTCGATAGGCATTAAGTATAAATATAGTAATATATGAGCTAAGATGTCCTAACAGACCGAGGACTTGAATTTTTATAAAATACTAGAAAATAAATTTCTAGTATTTTATTTTTTATCTCTAAATTAAGAGATTTTTGCTTTGGTATCGTTAGTGTAGTGGAACCACACTAATCCATCTCGAACTTAGTTGTGAAACGCTATAAATCGGCAACAATACTTGACAAGACATTGTCTGGGAAGATAGCTCGATGCCAAAGTTTTAATGAAAATAGTTTAACTAAAATAAATATTAAATATTTGTAATTAAATTTAGTGACAGAATTTAAAATTCTAAAATATACCTACTTAACTTTTTAATAATTCTTTATATGTTTTTAAATGCCATCTCAGTGCATATTAGATTTTTTAAACTTTCTACATAAACATATCTTATTTATTCTTGCAACTTATTTAGTGATTTTAAAATAATTAAATAGGTTGAGCAAGTGGTTCATATTTTCAGCAATATTTAATCTTCTTCTTATTCCTCACGATGCTCTTCTTCTAATTTGTTTAAGACAAAAATATCAATATCATCTCCAAATTGACAACATTTTAACCAGGACCCGTTGTTTTAAGCGTAAACTTTTACGGCCTTTATAACGATTTTTTCTGTTAGTTCTCTGACGATAATTTTTGGGCTATCCAGCAGCATCAGAAAGTCTGTTTTTTCTTGCTGCATTTGGTCATTTAGGTCGTTAGGCGTACTAACAGTAATTGTATACGTATAACCATTCTCATTTTCAACGAAAACATCTATATTATCACAGTACGAATCTATTATTTCATGAGTGACTTTAGTTTTGGTAACTTTTATATTTCCTATTTATCTCTTTTTTAGTTACAAATTTTATATCGTTTAAATTACTTATAACAAGCTAAAAAACCCTTACAAAAAATTTTATAATAATCAATTTAAATTTACTATAAAATCACAAGTAAACTAAAAAGTTTTTAATTATTTTTCATAATATTAAATATTTTTAGTTTACTTGTAAATACATTTTTTTATTTCATTAAATATTTTAACAGTCTTGTCTATTAAAAATATTAGTGAATTTATTAATATCAACGGTAGATTAGAAAAATAATAAGATTAAAAGCCTAGTGTTATTTTCATAAAGTTTTAATATATAATGATAAAGTACAATAGTATAAACTATATAGTACTATATTAAACATAAGAATTAAGGATTATTATTTATGGATACTCGTTTATTAGTAATTGCTGCACCTGTTTTAATAGCTGCATCTTGGGCTTTATTTAACATTGGTCGTTTAGCTATTCAACAAGTTCAAAGATTATCAAGAAGTTAAACTACAAATAATTTAACTAAAATTTATAAAGAATAAAATCTATGTCACATACAGTTAAAATTTATGATACATGTATTGGATGTACTCAATGTGTCCGAGCTTGTCCAACAGATGTTTTAGAAATGGTCCCTTGGGATGGATGCAAATCAGGTCAAATTGCATCTTCACCACGAGTAGAAGATTGTGTAGGGTGTAAGCGTTGTGAAACTGCCTGTCCTACGGACTTTTTAAGTGTACGTGTTTATTTAGGAGCTGAAACTACAAGAAGTTTAGGTTTAGCATATTAAAATAACAAAACACCTATAAATTACATATTTTATACTGGTTTAAAGTTAGACTTTATAGGTGTTTTGTTATTAATAATCTACTAAATTACTATTATAATCTTAATATTATGTAACTCGTAATGTATCTATTTTCAGCATAACAGAATAAATTTAAATTATTTTTTAGGTACTTTGTAGTATACTAATTTTATATTTAAGGTTTTCAAAATTATGTTTGTTTATTTTCAGAACATTTCAGATGGAAACAAAAAAATAATTTTATCGAAGCCATAGTCGATTTATTGGAAGATATAATCGATCTTGATTAATACATAGATTGATTATACAAAATTGATTATTAAATGGAAGAATCTAAAGTAAAACTCAAATTTGATTTTGAAAAGTTACGAGTATTTCAGCCTGATCCACGTTCAAAAGATTTTGAAAATTTATTCTGTGATATTCGAATATTAGAACCGGATAACGAGCTGAGGACTGAAGATGAAATTTCAGAAAAAAGTTTGAAAGATGGGATTAAGAAAAATTTTTCAAAGATTCAAGAATATTAAAACTTCAAACAAGATTTTAAAAGCCTTGTTTGAAGTCTAGTGTTAGTAGTATATTTGATTTTTATTTTATCTCAGTCTATTTAGTTTCCTTAAATCGATTATCAGAGACCTCTCAGACGATATTGGATTCTCTTATACCTTTTAAAAAACTATTTGATTTATTCCTCCCAGTACTATTATAATTTTAGAGTATATCCTAGATGAACAGTAATCTGGTTCGAAAAAAAGCTTTAAAATTCGTTTTAAAGTAAGATTAAGTCGAAAATAAGTAAGTTTAAGTACTAAACATGGAAGATAAAATAATCATTGTCATGGCTCCTAATGTAAACTTTAGAAGCCATGACAATGATTTAATGAAAATTTTTGTAGTATATCAAAATAAAAGGCTGCTAAAATTTTTTGAAAACTATTTAAATCGCTAACTTTTTTAACTTTCTTCAGCTTATTAATTCTAACAAGATATGTCTTACTAAATCATGAAATGTTGTAGTTTTTATTTTTAAATCAGATAAGATTAATCCTATCAAAAGAATTTTTTTAAATTTTGCCTCTGAGAATTAGGTAGTGATAAACAAACTGTAGCTCAAGTCAACTTGCTTAAATTCACAACTTGTAAAACTAGTGGTACTAAATTATACTCTTGCTAAATCAGACTTTAATATTTAATAGTTTTGAAATTTACAGAAAGAAAAGTCCGATTTACAAAATCTATTGTTAGAAAGATCTTTATAAAAAACAGTTTTATTTAAAAATTATTGTCATAAAGCACAATTAAATGCTCTTATTGTGCTTTATTTCGTCGCTAACAGCTATATTTAATACCACCTTCAGGAGGAAAATAAATATAATTAGTGTTGCTAATATTTCTTGATAGAATGAACAATTAATTAAAATAAATTAAATGCCTTTAATTAAAAGCATTTAATTTATTTTTAATGTTTAAATTAATTCATTAATTCAGCAATATCAGTAGCATTTGTAATGTTACCATTAGTGACATTCCTCATACGTAATGTATATTTACCCAAACGATTAAAACTACGTGAGCCTAAAGAACTAAGCCATGATGCTGCCGGTATACGGGCACACGATGTTAGAAGCGCTGTACCAGACGTTGTAGCAGCCATTATTTCACATACACAACTTGAAGCAAATAAAGTTTTTAAAACAAGACTTAGTAAACAGTAGAAATTTACTGCTGCTCTACCTGTTGTACATAAATTATCGACACATATTGCAGCATTTCCCAAAACTGGAACTCCATTTGTTATTGCTGAAGCTGATTCATCAAAATTATCGATCGCCGTTGGTGCTAAACCCATAAATAAAATTAACTTTAAAATTATTTTTTAATAATAACGTTAATTTTTAAATTTAACTGTTAATTTTTATTTTATTGTGTGTTAATATGCCTCTTACAAACCACTAAATGTATAATTAGAATGCGTAACTATTAATAAATCATTAAAAATCAAAATTTTTATAATTGTTGATTTTTAATTTCAATGGTTTTTATAACTTCTTCTAGAATTTCAACATCTTTACTAGTGTCAGTTTCAGAGAATTTTTTGGTAAATTCACGGAAATGCACAACCTTACCTTTACTTTTTATTTTTTTATTCAATAACTGTTTTTTATTTTGAACGTCTAAAAATCCTAGTTTTGATTTCGAATCAGATTCAATAAATTGCTCTATACTTACCGGTTGTAAATCAAAATTAAACTGTTCTACATTATTTTTATTTACAACCCGTGATTTTAATTTTATACGAGGAGTTTTTATATTTTTTCCTTCTAAAAACAAATGGATTTGATTTTTTTTTTTTAATTATTATCTTCTAACATTTCATTAATCAAATATTTTACGTTTAAAAAATCAGATTCATGAATATATTGATCTCTTATACTTTTAACAATGAAACTACTGAGCAAAATTAAAAGTGTTAATATGTTCGTCGCAGCTGCATACTATGAGATAACAAATCCTAATAGATTCCCTGAGGTTGACATGATAATAACAATTCTCAGAGTTAGGTTAGAATTTTGATTTAAGATTAAATACGTCAATTTAATTTTCGATTGGGCCAATAGTAGTTCTAGTAATACTCTGCTATTTTTAAACACTATTTTAAATACAATAGACGTTAACTCTTTTTTTTTAGGTAACAAGCTAACTTTTCAATGATTTTACGTATTTGCTCGACAAAAAAACATATTTTATCTATTAATCTTTTATTTAGATCTTCAAGTTGACCCCCCCGTAGGGCGACTGTGTAAATTTTTTCGACTCTTTTCAAATCAGAATTGGTAGTTAATTTTGATTTTTTAATAATAGACTTTTTTAATAATTTAATAGCTGTTTCCTCACTATTTTCTTGATCTAAATATTTTTGCAGAAAATAATTTATCATACTACCACTAAATAAACTTAACATGAATATATCAAAAAGCCTTATTATCCATACCAGAGCTATTTTATCAAAGTACATTTTTTAAACACATTTTATTTAATTTAATTTTTTAAAAAATTATTTATATATTCTATAAATAATTTTTAGGAAAAATTAAGAAACCCACCCATAACTGTGTAACCCTTTTCCCAAAAAGTTAACACCTAAATAACAAACCCATATTACAAAAAACCCTAAACCACCCAAAATAGCAGTTTTTTTACCTTGCCATCCTTTTGTAATACGAGCATGTAAATAACTGGCAAAAACTAACCATGTAATTAGCGCCCATGTTTCTTTAGGATCCCAACTCCAATATGAACCCCAAGCTTCATTTGCCCAAACTCCTCCTGAAATAATACCAATCGTTAAAAATGGAAAACCTAAACCAATAATTCTATAACTCCAATTATCTATATTTTGAAGTAATTTTAATTTTCCTAATTCAGAAGCATTATTCTGTGGATACATTACTTTCGTCTCATAATAATCTAACATAATATTATATAATGGACCTGAATTCTTATCAATACTTCTTAAATCTACTTCTTTATATCTTGAAATCACTAAAAATAAAAGACACAACAATGAACCCAAAATTAACGTTGCGTAACTTAATAACATCATACTTACATGCAACATTAACCAATTTGATTGTAATGCTGGCACTAATGGGCTAGATTTTTGCATCTCTGGAGATAAGGTTAGATTAGCAAAACCATCAATTAATAATGCAATTGGAATTAAAACTGCTCCAATTAGTTTACTTTTTGTTTGTGACTCAACATAGAGGTAAAGAGCTAGTAATATCCATGTTAAAAATAACAATGATTCATATAAATTACTCAATGGAAAATATCCAGCTACAATCCATCTGGAACATAATATACAAAATAAAATTCCATTAGCTATTAATATACTTAATTTGCCAAAATTTAATAAAAAGTTTGTTTTGGTAAAAAAAGATAAATTAATCCAATAACATATCATTGCAAAAATTAAAATTGCAAAAACAACATTTGATAATGAATTCTGAATTTCATTCCAATCCATATAAAGTTCTCCGATTAATTTTTAGATAAATTAGTTTGCAATATAATATTTTACTAAAAAATAAAAGTTTTTTTTTTTTTAGTAAAATATGAATTAAATTTAACTTTTATTAGCAACATACTTTAATAATAAATTATAAAATATACCAGAACACTTGATTTTTTCCATTCTTTCATGTTATAATCCCTTACAACGTATTAAATTATTAAATTTGATATCTATTTATTTATTTATTCATTAAGGAGATCAACTCTAATGTTTGAAAAATTCACTGAGGGAGCTATAAAAATTATTATGCTAGCGCAAGAAGAATCTCGAAGAATGGGACATAACTTTGTGGGAACAGAGCAACTTCTTTTAGGCGTTATTGGTCAAAAACAGGGTATTGGTTGTAAATCTTTAGAGAAAGTTAATGTACGCTTAAGACAAACACGTAGAGAAATTGAACGTTACATTGGTAGAGGTAGTGGCTTTATTTCAGCTGAAATTCCGTTTACGCCTCGAGCAAAACGGGCTTTAGAAATGTCTATCAGTGAAGGAAAAGATCTTAATCAAAATTTTGTTGGTACAGAACATATTTTATTATCTTTAATTGCTGAAAAAGATGGAGTAGCCGTGCGAACGCTTAAAAAAATGGACGTTGATCTTGTTCAACTTCGTAATATAATTTTAGAGCATATTGAAGAAATGCAGGATAAAATTTTACGTCCATTAACTAAATCTGAAAAATTAATAGCAGAACGAGAAAAAAGAATTGAACAAGGAGAGACAACCACACCGACATTAGATGAATTTTCTGAAAATATGACGAAGGAAGCTATGGCAGGACAACTTGATCCTGTAATTGGTCGAGAAAAAGAAATTAATGATCTAATAGCTGTATTAGCTCGTCGTGGGAAAAATAATCCTGTCTTAATAGGAGAACCTGGAGTTGGTAAAACAGCTGTTGCTGAAGGACTTGCTCAACGTATTTTAGCAGAAACTGTACCTAATTTTTTAGATGGAACGATTGTTTCAGCTCTTGATTTAGGTGCAGTTTTAGCAGGTACAAAATATCGTGGTGAATTTGAAGAAAGAATAAAGCGAATAGTTGAAGAAGTTCAAAATGATCAAAGAGTTGTTATTGTTATTGATGAAATTCATACTTTAGTGGGTGCTGGCGCAGCAGAAGGTGCTGTTGATGCGGCTAATATTTTAAAACCGGCATTAGCTCGTGGAAAATTTCGTTGTATTGGAGCAACAACAATGGATGAATATCGCAAATATATTGAAAGAGATCCGGCATTAGAACGTCGTTTCCAACCAATAGTTGTTGAAGAACCTACTGTTGGTGTTGCAATCGAAATTTTAAGAGGTTTAATTTCAAAATTTGAAGAACATCATCTTTTACAATACGAACTTAAAGCGATAGAACAAGCAGCAATATTATCTGATAAATATATTCCAGACCGCTTTTTACCTGATAAAGCAATTGACGTTATAGATGAAGCTGGTGCTCGAGTTCGTTTACAAGGACGTCGAGTACCAAAAGCTGTACGTAGTTTACAAGCTGAATTAAAACAAATTACTAACCAGAAAAATGAATATACAAGGGATGAAAATTACCCTATGGCTAATCAGTTTTTTGAACGTGAAGTTGAAATGCGTACTAATATTCGAATAATGAAACAATCAGCTATGGCTGAAGATATGAACGAAATGACTGTAGAAGAAATTGATATGGTGTTAGAAAATGATGTAGCTAATGTTGTTTCAAATTGGACAGGTGTTCCTCTCAATAAAATTACAGGTTCAGAATCAGAACGTTTACTAAAAATGGAAGAAATATTACGTGAGCGTATTATTGGTCAAGCAAAAGCTGTTACATCTGTTTCAAAAGCTATTCGTCGTTCACGTGTTGGGTTAAGAAATCCAAATAGACCAATTGCTAGTTTTATTTTTGCAGGTCCAACAGGTGTAGGAAAAACTGAATTAACAAAAGCTGTTGCCGAGTATATGTTTACTGATGAAGATAGTATGATCCGACTAGATATGTCAGAATATATGGAAAAACATACTGTAGCAAAATTAATTGGTTCTCCTCCTGGTTATGTTGGTTATAATGAAGGTGGTCAATTAACAGAAGCAGTTCGTACAAAACCTTATTCTGTTGTATTATTCGATGAAGTAGAAAAAGCCCATCCCGATGTTTTTAATTTATTATTACAAATTTTAGATGATGGGCGCCTTACTGATTCAAGAGGTAAAGTAATTGATTTTACAAATGCTTTGATTGTTATGACAACAAATTTAGGTGCAAAGGTAATTGAACGAGAAAGTGGCATTAAACCAAAAGAGGACCGAGAAGGTTCTGGTTTAGTTTTAACTGTTGAAGATCGGTTATTTTCTAGTTGGGAACCTAAGCGCGAAGGCGAAAAAACTATTGAAACTACTAAAAGAGTAAATAAATTAGTAAAAGAAGAACTTAAAAATTTCTTCCGACCAGAATTTCTAAATCGTATTGATGAAATTATTGTTTTTAATCATTTAAGTAAACATGACATTTGGGATATTTCAAAAATCATGATTAAACAATTATCGAATCGATTAGAAGAGAAGGGTTTAAAATTAATTGTGGATGATTCTGTTCGAGGATTACTTGTAGAAGAAGGTCATGATCCACTTTATGGAGCTCGCCCATTACGTCGTGTAATAATGCATTATTTAGAAGATCAATTAGCAGAACGTTGTTTATCAACTGAATTAAAACCTAACACAAAAATTCGCGTTAAAAGACAAAAATTTAGTGAATTTGTAATAGAGACTGGAGAAAAACTTACTAGTGACGAATTTTATGATATTTTAAAAGATACAACTGTAGTAGATAGTACAAATTCAAAGACGCGAAAAATGATTGTAAGCAAGCCATATTCTCGTGTCTCTACAGGTTTAGGAGTAGAGTATAAAAATCCATTTGGTGCTAGAGATTCTGAAACGTTTACTGAAGAGATAATTATTAAACTTGATACTTCACAAGTCGAAGAAGAATTAACACCTAGAGAAAGACCTGGTTCAGTACCAAAATTAAGTACAAATGATGAAGATTAAAGATAAAATTTTGTAATGAAAAGTGAGAAATTATTTCACTCTTCATTACAAAATTTCTGACTTTTTGAGTCTATTAAAAATTTATACAGACTTCTTCAAATTGAAGAAAAATTGAGCTTATAAAACTTGCAAACCGGTGTAATGATAAACTACGCTGAAATTTATCTATTTCAGTATGAACAGATTACTACATTTTTCATTAATAAAGTATATTTATTTTATTTTTGCATATGTATAGTATTTAATATAAAATAAAAAATTATAAGTAGGTTATATTTATAGGTGAATAAATAAACAAGTTAAAAAAATTAGTAAAGTAGTTTTTTACGTTGTTTCAAATGGCGAGAAAGTATATCACATTATTTTAAAACATAGAAACTAATCAACTAACTCAAAATTGAGAGTTTTTGTAGCGTAATTTAACTAAAAATGTGCAAAATAGAAATAAAAGCGTTTTTAGAGTATATGCGAAAAAAGACTTTGTATGTGTTACAACACTGTGCACTTTGGCACTTATGTGTAAACTAGTTTTATCAATAATTATTTAGTTACCCCCTTTTGATAAAATCGTAATTTATTATTTTTTTCTTTATTTTTAAAGACTAAAATTTTTTCTTTTTTTAATAAGTTAATGCATTTTAATATATTAAAATTATTTTTCATGTTATTTTAGTTTATGTTGATTTTAAATCATTAAATTAAAATGCTCTTATTAAAGTAATTACAAAAATTAGTTTTTTAGTTTTAGATTTTACGCTTAAAACAAAATCCTTAATGAGTTCAACAGTTGAGTTAGTAATAACAATTAATTTAATTTTAAAATTATTGTCATTTATAATTTTGTACCTAAATGATTTTTGATCTTTACCAAAACTTTAGTTCATATTTTTATTTTATTAATATAATTTAAATAGTATCATACATACTTTTATAGTCAAATTTTGACTTTTTTAAAAAATGAAACTATTTAAGTATCTTTTAGTTTCATTTGTTTACGTTATTTAATAGGTTTTCTTTTAAGAAATAAATAATGTTAGGAAAAATATTTTTCTAAACCTAATGGTTTAGAAAAATATTTTATTAACCGTTAACAGCTGGAGCTGTTAAAGCAACTGGTAATACTTCACCTGAAGCTAAATCTAACGGGAAGTTGTGCGCGTTACGTTCGTGCATTACTTCCATACCTAAATCAGCACGGTTGATGATATCAGCCCATGTGTTGATAACACGACCTTGAGAATCAAC